>LUCM01009965.1:247236-342493 GCA_008360955.1 Fasciolopsis buskii
GAAGCAAGGAGGTAAGTGATTTCATCAGCACTTCTCCACCCAATTTGAAAAGAACTGGGGGAAGGTCGTCGGGACCGGCAGCTTTTCCCCTCTTCAGAAGCCGAATATTCGACTCCACTTCCACTTCCGTTGGGGGATCAAGTGACACCTCCCAAGGATTCACAGCTCCAGACGTCGGACTAGATACGATAGCGTATGGCCAGCTAAACTGATCCTTGAAATGTTCTGCCCAACGGTCCAGTCTTTCCTGTCTACCATGGATGAGCTCTCCATTCTTATCGCACACGACTCCAATATCCGAAGTTCGCCACCCACCGCTGTCGCGTATAAGCTTAAACAGTCTTTGACTGTAACCTGAAGCGGACGCCACTTCCATCTCTTCGGCTGCCTTAACCCACCAGCTTTCGCGGTCATTCCTAAGTCTTATGGTCAACTGACGCTGCAATTGCCGACGCATCTTATTCATTTCCTTGCAGTTAGGCAGCTCGCGTTTTTGCTCCATTAGACTTAGCGACGATTGCGAGATCCAGTGTTTTTGATGAACACTAGATCTGGGACCGCAGGCGAAATTCGCTGCCAAATGCATCGCCTGCTTAATTTGATCCCACTGCTCATGTACACTGCTATTGGTCCACGACATCCTTCGATCGCCCTACCCTCTAGTGGGTCAGATATTTTAGACAGAATCTCGAAGCGGGCCCTCAAAATGAAGCTTTCACTTCATTCTGTGTCCCTCATTGCCATTCACCTTACTGACAAACCACGAATTCCGATGGCTAATCGACTTCGTGTAGGCGTGGAATGGGAGAGTTAGCGCATGCGTGGATAATTTTCTTTTTCCTCCCACTCACTTTCGATCACTGTCTTGCTTCTTCACAATGATTCGGATGACATGTGATTAGTACACAAATTTGACGCACAGTTTATGTCTCTGGGACATACGCTAACTGTGGTTGAGGTTTCAGAGTTTGATATATCAATTTCACCAAGCCGTATTTGCTATAGAAGTGCATGATGTATTCTTGATTTACCCACACTCGAAAGTTTGCAGTGTTCAGGAGGGTTGGATACAGACCCAGAACTTTCGAACTCTGCTCTGTCTGCTGACAGGTATGTCAATAGTTGAATTTTGTCTACACTAAGCGATGGCCAAACATTATCGTTGAATTGTTCATCCGATTGGTGAATCCAGCACACCGTCGTTTTCGAATCGTAGTTCAAATTAGACCTTTAGCACACTGAGCGGTTCCTCCACCTGATTTGCCACTACCTATTGTCGATGGCCAGTCATGGAACAAACATAGACACTCTGGAATACAACGGTTTAAATGATCCGCCCCTAGTCACCTACTCCTGCCAGGACACTAACTACCTAATTACTATCTGGTTATCATTTTCGCTTCCTTCGTTGGTTAAAGGCCACTGTGAGTCGAACGTTAACTACCGAAATTTCTGGTTCAAAACATCCACCTCGAACTGCTATGATGCCAATAAAGTGGTCGCCCGCGGTGGTCCATGCTCCAGGACAAGTGTGGGGAAATAGCCGTGCTTTGCTTCCACCGACTGTGTTTATCTTTCTCCCCATTCTCTGTTACACTGATGGTCAATACTGTGGTGCCACGATTGTATGCTCTGCAGTTTAATTACTTCCATCGTCGTCCGTTACTTACCCATTCGAGCAGTCGTTCATTGGTTGAGTCCCTCGTCCCAAAAATTGGGCACTCTTATGCCACTGGTTCGAACAAAATCAGACGGAAGATTAAGGGATGAGAAGCTTTTCGCCCCGAATTTATTCTTTATTTCGATCAATTCTACTGTCAGCACTGGTATTGGCAAATCACATTAGCGGGAAAAATAACTCATCACAAAGCCTCAAAGCTCGACTCAAAGTATAAATAAGACGAAAGCTCTGTATAGTCTTTCATCCTTGTTAGAAATAATCATCACTGCTGACCACTGTGTGGGTAACGCGTGAAGCTTTCGACAGAGTTAGATTCCCTACACAAAATTCATCTATCGTACGAATAGCGGTCAAAAAGCCTACACCAAATCGATGGCGAATGGCTGCTTAATTATGTGGCGTCGCAGTGTAATAGTCTGTCGAAAGCCAATCAGTATAATCCTCTGGATCTAAAAGAATCGAGTTTACAGTCGCTAATGTCCGGTTTGTATTCCAGTTCGGGCATAATGGATATGAGGTGATGAAGATTTTTAACAAGCCACAAAGCCTTAGTATAGCAACCCTATTGGTTTTTTAATGAAGACTTCTACTTTAAAATGATGATTTATTTTACTTTGAGTTTTTTTGTTCGATATTCACAATCCAACTACATTCAGCCAGGGAGATGCATTTCCGAAGCTAATATCGCGGCTGTTATTGCCAGTGGTCCTACATCCCTCGATGTAATCATTCCATAGAACGGAATCCGATTTGTACACCATCTTATGCAGGAAATTTAAAAAAATTGAGTAGCCGTTTGCATATGACAAATGGGAAGAAAATGGTCCACCTTACATCTTTCGTGGAGTCGCATTAATCTTCGAGCATTTTTTGCGACACACATTTGCGCGGATGGACATATTCTACCTTGACCAAGCATGAACGACATCGTACGTACACGTGCGCACACGTGGGCACACATACAGAGAGAAAGAAAGACAGACGAGGCCAAAAACGGTGATGGCAGATCGAAAATTCCCCCAGCACTGTGGTGTCCTATCCGTGCCGTGTATGCATCCAATTAGCAATTCAAATCATGCGATCAATAGTGTCACAAAAACAGTGCCCAGGGCGAATGGTGCGGCACTATGGGACAGTTGGATTGGTTCCAGTCAGAGTATTTGTATTACTATTTAATCGATTATTCCCACGAGGTACGAACTCTACCGGCACTGTTCAAAAGCGAAGCATTCTGTTTAACAGTCTCCCCGTCACACAAACACACATGGAAGATATTCGAAATCCGAAAATTTAACTAAACCAATGACATGCTGCACATTGATTCATCGGCCTTTTCGTGTACGAGAAGCGGATCGGATGCTTTCCGCATCTGATATTGTAAATTGTTGCTACGTCGACTGAAAAAGGAATCCGAGAGAAAAATCAACCGTGAGCGAGGCAGAAGGAGATACAGAAAGAGAAAGAGTCAAGACCTATCCGCTGTGACGCACAATCAGAGGATTGTTCAAAACACGAGACTGGTTTTCACACCTTTCTCCTTGGTTATCTTACCAACATCACTTGCAATTTATGTATCAACAACACTAGCCTCCGCATCTAACGGGGGAAATGCCAATAATCGGGCCCGTTTGATTATTGGTGAACAGCGAACTGTTCCTGCATAGATGATAAGCAGCTCCTTTTAATCAGGTTAGTGCTCTGTCCTCGTCCGCGTGTACGTGTTACGTGGAACCACCAATATATCCATGCAGCGAAAGACGAGCCTCTGGAGGCGCGATAAACCTGTCACTTGACTAATCAATAAGAACACACTGTTATCTTACAAAAAGGTGTGTGGAAGTTTAGAAGTTTAACAGAATCAAGTTTTTGGTCAGAGTTCGACACGAAGTATGAACACGCAGTTCACCATTAGGAAAATATCGTACAGCTGCCTCGTTTGGCTTGTGAGGAGTCATTGCCCCAAATGGGACGTGAATCCGGAACAAACGATTGTAAGTCGAACGTATTAGTCATTAAGTTGACCTGGTTGGTTGCGAATAGTTTAATAAACATCAACACCACATGGTAAAGTGGTCTTATCTATCACTGAATTTCTCAACCCACAGATCTTTGCTCAACATATGATTGACTTCAGAGTGATAGGCTGCTTCTCTGCACGATTCGAAGACAATACAAAAAATCACCAGTAGCTTTGCTACTCCATGTTAGTAACAGAACCCCGTATGGTACCAACCTAACTCTGGAGTGTAGATGTGTAGGTATGATACGAAAGGAGAGTACCAAGTACACATACTAGGTGGGTGTCAGTAACCACAACGCCATTCGTTTGTTTTCGGGAAAATTTTGTCCTTTCAGTTCTACGCATGCGGTTGTTCGTTATGTCTTACAGAGAAAGTTCCCGTCACCTGCGGAAGTGATTAGACTACCAACGGAAGAAGTTAATTTGAATCAAATCGCGGCCGCCGTCTGACCTGTGACGATTACTGGAGGCCAGAAGTTGTATAGCGATTCGTTCTGTTCATGTCAGATGAGCGTGACGCCTGGATTTTACTAAATCAGTCCCAGCTCACATCTTGCCAATTCACAAGCAGGTGTTTTCTTAATATTAACCGATGTCAGGGCTGCGTATTCTACGTGACAGTGTAGTCATGACGTCTGGGCCCAGAAACCAGTCATTCCATCACAAGTCACTTTCACATTTACCAACATACTGACTGTCACCTTCAAGCTATCCTGCCAAAAAGTTAGCCGTCAACCTGTTTTGTAAAACTCCCTCAAGCCTATTCGTTCATTACTCTCGACAGTCAATAAAAACGACATATGCGCTCATGCTTTCCGAGTTACGTAAGGTGTTTATTTCTGACTCGTTTTGAATACCATTTTCTCACTGATTTTCAACCGATTTCACACTAGAAATGGTCAGGAACAATTCACAGGTTGCCACACCATGAATACATGGGCCTAGTTTGTCTCCAAAACTTTCTAACGAAATCACGCGCACTCGGACAGACAAAATTGCCAGTATGATTCAACTTATCAAGTTTCAGGACGATATTTATCACTCTTTTTATCAAGGTACAATGGGTAAGGTGGTAAAGTGAGAAACTGACGTCAGCCACTTCAGATGATGTGCAACCAACGTTCAACCTGGGGACCCACCCCTCCACAGTCCAATTTCTGGACATACTTCTCCTAAAGCATGCCCCTGTCTTTTTGTAAACATTCACCCGACAAGGCTTGTTTGCCTGGCACATAAATACAGTTTGGAACTTCTCAGTGGGATGTGGTTCTTGGCTTCAAATTGAAAGTGGCATAATCGTGTTTCCACAGAAGTTCAGCCAATTTTTTTCATTCTCTCCGCAATGCAGAGCCACATTGGCAAGTTGAGAAATGGTGTTATGCTGTACGCACCCCGCACGCAACCGAGCTATTATTCCCCCGAGAATAGCAAACATTCTTAGGCTACTAACGAACCGGATTCTCAAACCGACAACACGTCGTGTCCTCGTTTTTTTTCGATGAGGAGTTCTTTATTCCGAACGAATCCATTTAAGGCAAAGATTCCGATGAAAGCTTTCAAGGTCGACACGGAGCACGTGCTAGTTTAGGCCAGATGGGAATTGTTTCGGTTCCGCAACTTTTTTTCGGAACGACCCTGTTCGATTTTCAGATGCACACTTTCGGTCGCATTCCCCATACCCTCCATATGTTATTTCTAGATCACCTATATCGGGTGGTGGTCCCATCCAAACTGGGTCGTCTTGGTTAGCAATCAGATATCGTCCCCGCTTGCTGACTTCTTTCTGTGAGCCACTCGGATGACAAAGTTCGATGAGAGTGAAGTGAATTGAACGTTTGTCGCCCTTACAAACGTCAGAAGTTCGAATGCCAGGTGCGCCGGTCACTCTCGCGGTAGATTAGGCCTTATGCGGTTCTATTCCAATCTAGGTTTCAAAGTCATGGTTGGCGGTTCCCCCCACGTGATGGGCCTTAGGAGCTTGTCTCCTCCACTACGCTCATATCTCAACTATGCCATAAATAGTGTCACCATCGTTTATGGGTTGGTCATCGCGACAGGTTGCACAACTACGGTGCATCACTCGCTCCTGCACACGTGACTCATGTGATCTCGGTTCTCATGCGTTTGAGTCACCAAATTCACAGATCAAGTAGAGTGGATTTTTTTACTGGTCAGCATAGGAAAGTTACCCACGGTAAGCGAAACCCTGAATAATTGCCAAGTTCTCCGAAATGAAGTAAATAATAAATTAACCGATGCTAATACCTTGAAATCAGAAGGAATACATATTAACTCTCAAGAAAATTCAACTTTTCATTAAAATATGAGAAATCATTCGTATTGAAAACAAATTCAGGCGACTGATTTTAAATCCATAACTTTTCAAAATATCAGCAGAGTTTGTAACTCTGTTAGGATGCCTACAACATTTATTCATGATTTGCATATTTGATTTCGTGGATAGGTTAACTTTTGTCGTAAAATAATTGTGTGATGACGGTCATAAATGCGAACATAACGGAGTTACGTGGGAAAGCAATCTAGGTCATTCCACATTTCCCGTTCATTATTGCAAATTAATACAATTACTTCACAGGTAGCGTGATACTTGATTAGTTCGTTTGTTATAATGCGAAAATTATTCTTCTACGAGCTTCATGATGAAGTAAAATACGACAATCCCCCGCGAGTCCGTTCAGTCACTTTCCAACGCCTGATGCTCTGCAGCTTTGGTACTAACTTCATTTGGTCAACCGAATTGCTCTCGGGACTCGAAGCTGGTGAGTTTCTGTCATACCGAAGTGGCTACTAATCGATATTGACTAAACCACAGGGTTTTATGGCGCATCTAGCTTCTGCCATAACCATCCGGTTCGGCTAACTCGGTGAGTTCACGCTACAGTCCCACTGCAAGAGTAAATACAACGACAAGCCCACTCACTAAGGCCAGTTTAGGCTTGTCAGTCGTCCCTCCATCCGGGTGACAAGTTTGGGGTTTCATCTCACGAACATTGCATGTGCACGCTAAGCTTGAAAATCTCCTTGCCGGGACAGCTGCTCGAGCGACAACATGTAGGTGGCAATTCGCTGTTGTTCAGTTCGCTACCAACGCCTGATCTATTGGGACTTTGTTTGGTTCTATGCCAGTCTAAGCTTGAATTACGCCACAGCCGCTTATCTTTTTTCCGTGGTTTGGGCCATAGCTGGTATGATACACGACCCGTCCAGTACACACATACTTGAAGCACGTGGTAGAAAGAGTAACCATTTCGAGGTCCACATAGGAATTCGAAACACCATCGCATGAAATATCCCACCTATAGGGCTAATAATCAACAGGACATACCGATACCACAAAAGTTCGTGAATTTAATCGGCACCATCAGGTGACTGGCATTATCTAGGCTCGGAATAAATGCGAATGCTTGTGCACATCGACTTCAGTTCTACGCCTTTACTTCGCCTAAACAAACAGGTGGATTTTACCAAGTGTTTGGCTGACTTCCAATGTCAATTTATCGCTCACCACACCGTGTGACAAAAATGGTACACGGAGAAAATAATAAGTAGTATCAGAATATCAAATCGAGATGCATGCTAGTGAGATTTTCCTATTTTGTGGAGAAGAGCATGCTCCACGGAAGGCACTCGACTGACGTTAACGGGACACTTGTCGTGTCTCTCATGCAAGCTGTTGGACACTGTTGGTTGTCGTTGTGTCCCACAGTTGAACAAATTTGGCCGGGTAATTCGGGCTGGGCGACGCAGTGATAACAAACACCCTGTCCGTGCTTCATACAAACGCTGGATGCAATGAACGCGATGTACTATGAGTTAAAATTGGAGGGAAATTCGAGTACGGTGCCCTCCGGGTGCAGAAGTAACTGGATAAATTGAGGTCTGTGCGTGAGAGGCGTAGTTCGAAAAGCAGTTAATTAAACGTAGAAAACAATCGTTTTTATTCGTTGAATCACAATTAGTTGAGAAGGGATTGGTGCTTTGTTTGTATGCTACAATCACGATTTAGTAACATTCACTACTGACGATAATGAGATTTTTAGAAATCGTCCATTTCCGGGAATTTTTACTCGCTTTAGTTCTGAAAGTCTCACCGAACTGCACCTGGGTACGGATTATAATAGGATATATTTGAGTATCCTTTAAATTCCTTAATTTGAGGGTCCCTGTTGACCGGGCTACAATTCGCGGTGTTCTCAAGTACTGACACGTGGACTTACACACGTAGTTGTTCGATGTCATTTAAAATTCATTGCTCAAAAGAAACTCTCAGTCTTAATGGTATTGTTTCATCATTCCCTTGGTCTCTGTGGCTGCTTTCCCTGAAACTAAGCAGATGCACTAGCTGGCAGATTGCCCTTAGTCAGGCAAAACGGAAATAGAGAAACGTTCCTACCTTTTGGCCTCGACTTTTAAACGTCGTTCTTAACTCATGTTTCGGATCGACAAATCCGGCAACTTTGGTTGATGGTTTGCATACCAATATCTAGACTTAATGAAAATATCTAAGGTAAATCTGTTCCCACTGAAATCTTGTATTGCTTCGTCGAACTAGACTGCACTGGAATAAAACACGGACCGTGATGCTGCAGCCCGCATCACTAACTGGTAGTTCAGCGACTCTCTGCCGTCTTACACATTGACAAAAGTGCTCGGAATTATGTCAGAACCATTCAGAAACAGACGTAATGAAATCTAGTTTGCTTCACACACGTTCTGACTCCATTAGTGTCGGTCTGTTTACATTCTATTTTTCGAGATTTCAAACGTATTTCAACGCAACCCTTACTCGCGATGGGCAAGTTGGCTGATGCCCGAACCCAGCTGGGATAAATGAAACCCTAGCCAAAATAATCGCCAACCAATTTGAATCCTATCATGCGTTTGATTCAACCAGCGATCGTCGGGACATTCCTTTTCCACACAACATTCGTTCCGACTCTACACAAGACCCACTCTTCAGAACAAAGCAGACGTAGCGAACAAGAAAGAAACTTGTATTCCGTTAACATTTCCTTGGTTGGAAGACGAATCATCGTTCTTTGTACCTTCTTGGCATTTCATTGAAGTATCTTTCTATTCTCTGGAATTATTCATAGAGGCAGTGAAAGTGGGTTCTGATCCGTACTGTCCCTTAGAGATTGCATTCATTAAGAGAGATAGGGTAATTCTCTTCTGTAGAACTCAAAGGTTTTTTTAAAAATCGTCCGTAAACTTCACGACCTAACGAAAAAGAAACGTTACTCTATCTTGATCAAACTGAAGATAAGACAATTACACTCGTTTTTTCACCGTCCCGTTTTTTGGATGCTACTGACGGTATACTTTGTGGAACGCAGTCAGGTTTCTGTGCAGAAAATGAATCCAGTATGGGATATGCAATAAGGAAGCGGACTACTAGAATCACAAGTGGCTCACCATGCTAGTCAATGCCATTTCTCTTAGCACTTATACTCTCATCTCCCCCCGGGGGGGGGTGTCCAAGTTCTTCCGCACTTCAAAAGCTAGCTGATTTGCTGGTCATCTACTTCTGTGAAACTGAGAATGGTTTCATTTGAATCGCTAGGAGTGTACGTGGAATGGTGAGTCCATCTATGAACTACAACGGTGATTTGTCGACAGTAAAGGACAACCTCCGGAAGGAGTAAACATGATCCTAAGGTTTCAGTTTGTATCACCAATTTGGTTTATAAATCGATCCAGCATCCATACAGACTCCTAGTGATTAGAATGAGATTCTCGTGTAAAAAGAAATATCGGAGTATACAACTGAAAGAATGATTGTACAATAAAGTATCGAGTACGTTCACTTGGCCCGTGGCAATAATCGCGAAACCAGTCATGTGCTTTTACGGGAATTTCATCTTTTCATCCATATGCAATATGTTGATTACAATGGAAACGAAAATGTGTACTGAAATAATGACTTAGCAGGTTAATACAACACTGATTTCTGGACGTTACTTTCAATTCACGGATACCCGCGATAGTTGTGCTCACTTCAAACATTCCGTCAAAATCACCTCACTCAAACCGACAGAATGGGTCCATCTACGTTAGAAGTAGTAGTAGTAGTAGTAGTAGTAGTAGTAGTAGTAGTAGTAGTAGTAGTAGTAGTGGTAATAGTATATTATTAGCATTGTTATTATTGACGATGTCTACTGCGCCAACTGAACAATGTTCCAGATTTACTGACAGCAATGTGCTTCCGGTTATTTTTAATAGCCCATGTAACATCCAAAATTTTCCTCATCACTAACATTTTCATCTTAAAACAATTTAAAGTTCTGAATTTACCCTTGTTCGTCCTCACTTCTTGTAACTGAATAACCAGTCTCGCGTTGACGATGTTCCCATTCCCAGAACCGAAATTGTCCAATTGATTTGGTCTGGTACTGCTCTTCAATTCAAGGTAGTCTTCCCATATTTTGCTTCTATTACTATTGACTGGCTCTACAACAACAAGTGTGACCAACATATCGCAGCACTTAACTAGAAACATCGGCAAAACCCTGCCAGTGGCACACGTGTGAACCGTGCTAAAGACCAAACCGCTGATTGTTCAACGTTTCAATGATGTTTCCTCGTACCTCCCTGTGCTTCGTGCTCTTGTCGAGCAGGGTACATTGAAGACACGACAAGGCGATTGTCCAAAAGAATGGCTGAACATGTTCCGGCTTCTCTTCGCAAGGGCATGGTGAAGATAATAAACAACGCAATCCTACAACACTTGGTCATTGGCGAACATTAAATTGACCCGGTAGCTAACTTCAAGAATGTCCTAGCAACATCGAGGATTTATACCGAAGAAGTACCCGAACGGTTTCTCGTAACTGCTGAATTCACATCAGTTCGACTGTTGAATCCAGAACTATGTAAGCAACGTGACCATGGGCATCCACTGTTGTCGCTGTTTTGGTTAGGAGAATTAACATGACAATCCCCGGGGGGGGGCGCATGCTCACTTTTTACCCAACAATGTTAAGGATCACCTGGTTTTGAAACGTATCTGATTTTCTTCATTCGTATATTTGCACACTTGGACGAATTGATCCTTACACCTTGGACCTCGAAAATTCAGCTGCTCATCAACCTACCGCATTTGTTTCAACCATTCCCCAGGGTGACAAACGACAGCTATGCATTTTCCCGTGTTACCCAGTACACTGTATATATGCTAATTTCTGCAGTGATATGTCGTCAGTTCCATATTTAGCACAAGATCCGGTCAAGAAAGCCGTCAGAGACGAATCTACTCAAATCTCCCGATTTTTAATTTCTTACCTAGTTTATAGGCTTACAAATTGAGAGTTGTTTGCTCCAGATTTAGTTGTTTTGCTAACCTTTCGACTGAAATTGAAATTTATAAACAAAACTCTACCATCAGTGAAGGGACTTGGGAAGATCCCGGATAAACTATCTTGGTTCATTGCCCTCCTCCTCCCACCAACAACACGACGACTAGGAAACCAGTATTTTGATTGTCCACCTGAGACGGAGATTGTAGTATCAAATCCTAATGCTCTACGGGATGAATAGAAGGAAAAACGATGCCCCTGACGGTGTGGCAAACGGGTGTATTTCGTCATTTAGTGTCAACATCCAATCTGGCACTGAAGGTCATGGAAGCACTGTACAGCTGTTTAATCCTTGTCAGCAATCGTCAGCAGTGTATAGCCATCGCGCCCGAACTGGGACTCGAACCCGGAACGAACGACTGGGAGTCGAACGCTTTAGTCATTCCTCTAGCCGGGCTGATTCTCAACGGTTCACCGAACACCAACACCACAAGATATAGCGCGGCGGTCTGTGGCCTGCGAAATCCAGTCACAAACCGATGTTTTATCACTTCCATACCTTTAGATTTTTGCGAACACTGTGCTGGGCGTTCACACCACAAGTGTTACATCATCAGTCGAGGTGACATTATGCCAGCTCTCAATTGGAGCTCAGGAGAACAGATAATCAAAATCCTTGAATATATATGCATATACCTTTGGGCAAGATTTTGTCTTAATGGAGTCAATAACTGTGAGCATTCTCTGATAATACCATCACCCATAACAATCACGCACCGTTAGCCTAGCTTGGAAATCGTTTGAACGTATCTGACCGGTTCGATTCATGGAGTTGCTCGTTTTTTAAAAGGATATCGCTGGTAAGATAGAATTAGAGATGAGTAGAGTGCATTTTCATCCATAAAAGATAACGTTCCCTTGGAGGTACGCATTAAGAAACAACACTATGGTGATACCATTGATAAAAGTGCTAATAATATTACTAACGGCAATAATGGTAATGGAGTGGTTTTACCAAAACCGATGCAAAAGGCTTTTCGTTAACACCGCTCCCCTTCCATACATGATTGGATAGCAATGAAGTAGAATTGCGCTGCCCGATAATCCGTACGTATTAATGCGAGTATCGAAAAATACGATTCTTAATTTTATCAGTCATATGCCCGAAATTCGGACAGTTCCTATTGCTCGTATTGTTCGTTGGCCCCCTGCCGTGGCGTATTGTGGACTCATGGGGCAACCCTGACTGTTTTTACCGAGTAACAAATATGACGAAGAGCACACGTTCGTTATTATAAGATATTCTATGTCTTGCTTTCACTGTATAGAACGAGTGCACCGTCCTAGCATTGATTTCGAATTCATCGTTCTAACCTCCAAACCGGAGAAAACACGGCTTTGTAGAACAAGCACACCTGATCAGCCCTGATTCGATTTGTGCCTGGGGGAAGGAGGTGGAACACAATAGAGGTCGGTGAACCTAACGTAGTTCCTTTTCATAACAGTTGCCAAGCTTTTTCGGTGTGAAGTCCATTGGCGTGTTTATAAGTCTAGTTTGTACTTTGTACTCCACAGTTTATCGGATTGTTGACTTCAGTGTTTGCTGTGCAAGCAGGTCATTGATTTTTCAAGCCGGACCAGCAAAAATGTTTTCGAGAACCATGAGCTTCAGACTATTGTGTAGCATGTGAATCAAACAGATGTTAGAGTTGAGCACCAGTTCAGGATAGTGAATGTAATCAGCGTAAAAATCGCCCTTCCCGGAGCGAATGACAGAAACACAATAGGGAACACTAGTCCTACTCGGATAGGGGAGACCGTGTCCAAATGAAGTTCAGAGACGAAATTCCATCACTCGCGGTGATTCACCGACAAATGCGATAAAGAAACTCACGAATAAAACTATCTACACTTAGGTAGCAAGTGTGAGCCACAAGGGTCAACGATTACTTTGTTTTTCAGACCAAACTAGACTAAAAAATGTTTCAACGACTTTGGTTGCTTGAATTCACTTCGTTATCCGTCCAATTCATCGACAGACCGGTTCAGAAATCCTTACTCATATGTGGATGCTCACATACGGCGAATGTGCGCATTACAACCTATAAAATGTCACATGGTATGGTCACAAATTAAACACAAATATTTGAGCCTAATAAGTACAGTTTATCTGTCCGGTTGTGCAATCAGAAGCGAGGGAAAGTTAAACAACTCGTTGTCGAGTCCAGTACAGTAACCTAGACAGACAATTTGTTCTCAAATAGCAAACTTCGTGGATCATATTTCCATCTAATGAAGATTTAGTGTGGACAGTTGAAGCAGCAAAACTGAGCGGAGTGAATGCTGTTCGTTAATGGCGAAACATCAGTGTCGGTTGAGGCTCTGGGCACACGATTTGATAACAGAACGCAAAATCGATTTTTCATATAGTATTGATAATACCACTAATAATAATAATGTCAGAATACACGTCTTTTTTGGGTAAAGCCATCATAACTGGTTTTATATAGTCCATCATCATATTGTTTCTCCCTGTATTTGTTGTATTTCACTCAAAAATATGGATGTCCAAGCGGATGTTAATCTGGAAGTAGGTCAAGCGCACACAGTGTTAGAGAAAATGAGTGACTGGGGCATATCACAAACAAATCCTCGGGAGACTTGTTCTACCAAGTGTTTTGGCAAGCTTTCCCAGAATAGATTTGATCCGAATGTAAAAAGTTTTCGATCTCGCTTGAATTCGTAGGGAAACCTCAGCCCTGGCGTTTAAATTGCGAAGGGTCGTTCACTGCGGTGATAACCGTGTGCGTACGTATTTTTAACTGATGGTCAACGATTCCTAAGTAAAAAGTCCGTAATCTTTCCGACCGAGTCTCGCACCTGATCCAGAACAATACACGCGATACAATTTCGTGGGTTGTATGCATATATTCGGTTGGACGGTGCGTCGGTTCGAATCCCACTGAGATTCAAAACTTTCCTGCTGCCCAGACCTACGCATTTTTCAAACGGATCTTGTGAAACTGCCCACCATACACAACATCTGGTATAGCCGAGGTCAGAATGTGACTCTCAGAATTCGCCACAGGGAAGCACAATTTCATCTGATGGATTGTGCTACACCTGACTATCCAATCCATTCAAGCCCCATGCGCAGATTGGTGCTGTTGCGGAACTCGCACTGATGAAAACATGGATACTTTCAGCTCTGTCAAAGCACCGTTCTTTTATAAAATTGTTGAACCATTTTCCACGATGAAAGTCACTAACACAACTGTGATTTCCTGATGAAATGGGCCACGTCAAGAACACGTCAGACTTTGTATAAACAGTGGAACAGTAAAATAATTAGTTCTCTTATTTTTCTTTTTCATGTGATCATATAATCTACTGATCACGTGATTGTACAGAAACTGGAAACCGCTTGTCTCTGCTGTTACGCGTCAGAAAACCAATCGCTACTATAGATGCGAAACTGCTAGTCATACGATGTGAGAGCGCTGAGATGCATGGATGTGGTCACTAAGATTGTAGAATTCACCAAGGTGTCGATTGTATATCTTGACCCCAGCCCCCAGATTCTTAGTAAAAGTTTGGGTAAATTTTCTTCACAAAATGTGAAAAAGCAGCGGAAAAGGATTTATGCGAATAGGAAGTATTTGCTTTCCATTTTCAATATTATGAATGTTTAGGTTACGACAGTGTTTGCATGTCTAATTCATTACACATTGGCGGTTTGTGCTTGTCCAGGAGCACCGGACAATTCTGAGAGCGGCGAATCCCAATGACATTCCTCATTGCATATCAAATCAACTTTGACCGTCGACGACTAGGACTTCCGAATCGCACACGGGTAACCACAATCGATGATCCAAGCATCGGAATAATCAGGTCTTCAAAGGGTGACGACGGGAAGAAATCACGTGAGTTTGACCAACATTACTCAGCTAACTGGTTTGACAACTGAATATCGCAATTGGTCTCCATTTGCCAAAGCCCGTCTGAAAAGCTAACCTATTCAGTAGCGACGAAGATGTGATAATCGAATTCCAGTCAGTTTACAGTGGAACAGAACTTAATAGGACTTTCAACCCACATTAGTAGACCAGGGAAGTAATGTACAGCGATTTCATCTGGCTGGTTAGAAATCATGAATAGTGCATATCTATCGTGCCCGAACTGTGACACGAACCCGAAATGAACGACAGCAAGTCGAAGACCTTAATCATTAAGCTAACTGGACTGATGACGAGCAATTTATCGAACAGTGGAAGTACCCATCACTGGATTTCGCGGGCTGCAGACCTTTGCTAAGATGGCCAGTTCATTATCATTCGTCTCAAATTCACTTTCCAGTTTGGGCGCAGTGGATGTGTACATCTGATGATTCCTACCAAGCCAGATGAAATAGTTGTGGAGTGGTATTCAGGTTTCTCCATGGTGGGTTGGGCATTCATATCGCATGACAAATCACCTAATGATTCAAATTAGACCGCAAAAATGTCGGGAAGTTCAGGCCGGGTGAAAGAAAATAGTGACTTGTTTGGAATCGAACGGATTGTGTGGCATCGAAATGTCGACAGTTGACTTGGGCAAGCGATTGTGGATCATGTTTAAATCGGGTGATGAGAAGAAATGTGATTGGTCGCAAAGATGTTTTGGTCTCTTTCCTCCCAGACTATGATCTTCCCTGTTTCGACGAGCTTGTCAAAGCTCTGCAAGCCTTTCTCGTTGTTGTTTCATTGCGTTTTGTTCTATTATGTGCGCGAAAACTCATTCGCTATTCGCCCAGGTTGGCACTGTCCCATGTAGGGTTAGATCATGGTTACGATCAGGTCGTATTTAAGGTTTCCATATTAGTGTGCATGTTGACCACATCTAATATTGCAAAAAAGAACAAATCGAGAATTGTGTATGGCCAAGTGAAAAACCTTGATTTCAGATACCATGTTCAGGAACACCACGTTGCATCCTCACACAGTCAAGGCCATGGTCGTACCAGCCAGGGGTATCGAGCGTACGAAGAACACACAAAGGTTGGTTGGAATGTTTGTCACCAAAGCGGGGATATCCAGACGAACAACGATCAGAATTCAGATTACCAATCATGGATTAATTTCCAATTACTGGTACAACAAGCAACCTGGAAATTATTGCACAGTGGGTGATGTAATGCTTCTTTTCCAAAGAGTTTTGTGTAGTCGATGACATGAGACAATTTCCTATTTTTGATGGCATCACTAATGCGAAACTCTCTCCACACCGCTCTCTGTAGTCACACCGGGATAGAGTCGGTAACTCAATGAGGGGACTATTCCTTTGTTTTCACTATGTAAACAGTTGCCCAAGAATCCTCGAAAGGACAGAGTTACATTTCGGTCACCGGTTGTTTACCTGTTGTTTAACCAACGGTTATCAGATAATCCGTGTGGTGTAGATGCGCTTGATGGCAGAGTTCAAACAGTTGGCAATTAAATGACGAGTGTCATGGCATTCCTTGAACAACTCCAGATGGCAGTCTATTTTATTGCCAACCAAGCTCTTGCTTCTGTGTCCCCAGATCACGAAAATGAATAAGCATTCAATTATTGTCTTCTTTAGATGTGTTGCATCACTTGATGTATTTATTATCTGTGGAAGTTTAAGGAGCACCATGAGACTAACGCTCACATGGGGAACGAAGCCGGTGAAATTCGAATACTGTCCAGACCACGAGTTTTGGAAAAACCGATCTTCGAATCGGCTCCGGAACGATTAGTTCCATTGTCCAGAAATTTATTTTGGTGTTTTCCTCGCCAAAGCATGTTGTTTTTACGCTGAGATGGATTTTGTTTGTGGTGTTAAACAGTTCTCCTCTCTGGTGATATCGATCGCAACTCAATCATCGCCGTTGCGACCCTAGTTGTGTTGTTTTCGGTTGATCCCATCGGGCATCTGCTGTTCGACGTCAGCGACACATTCCCGCTAGGTCAGGTCAAAGTTGACTCTTCTGGACGGTGCTGTCGATCTTGCAATCACATTAACCGAACAATATAAATAACACATTTGCGTCACAAACCAGTAGGAGATCACTTATAGATGGAGTTTGGTATTTACTGGTCACAACGGGTTTTGCAGTAAACGGTTTTCGTGAAAGGAAAATGCACGTTTATAGTTAATCACCCTGTAATTCTTTATGGTCCTATTTTCCAGAAATGGACGCCCTTCATAGCCGCCCGTAACTTGACAACGACAACTGTATTTATTATTGGGATGAGTGATTCAGTGGACCATCGAGGCAAATGAATGGGTTGTCGTAAAGATGGGCCGTAACGAAGCCCTTCACTTGAGCATTTTTCGTGACCCGGATGCCCAGGGTGTCTCAAAGACTCTCGGAGGGAAGGATGGATGGATGAATGGATGGATGGATGGATGGATGGACAGGTGGTTTGGTTGCTTCTGGTCCTATTCTATTTGCTTGCAGTAACTCAGTTCAGTGGATGTTTTCTTTGATAAGATTTTATTGGTTATCAGCTAGCCACCTCGCACAGAAGGCTGTGAAGATGCATCGATATGATTATGGGTGCATGGCGCAAGTCAGTTTTTGACTTCCCTAACCACATACTTATCGAGACAAGCAGGACAGAACCTCAGATTCCACGAAAATATTTGTTAAATAATTCATTAAGTATATAATTGGAACAAATTCAACCAGTAGATTTCGAGCACACACATTTCATGCGAAATGCTCGGAGTCAAACCTTGGGTACGATGGTGAATACGCACTATGGGTGAACTCTAATCAGAGCCCAACTCGGGTCGGTGCTTTTCAAGTGCAATATCGACGGGATGGTCTGAGATGGATACGCCGAGTCGGAATTCCGAGGGGCAATAAACCAAACAAAAAAACTGTTGAGGATTTTGTTCATTGAGTGTTCAGTCAAGTGATATTCCTACTCAACTGAATTTGGAGTAGCACGCCAAATCAGCTGTTGTCACATCAGGTCTACATACAGTCCGCGTCTGACGGCTTTTCTTTCCCGCCGTTTTAACTGGGAATCAACTGCGACACGATTGTACGAATGACTTCTAATAATCGGGTAGAATATCTTTTTATCTTTTTACCATTTACTTCCTTTGTTAATGAAATAATAATGTACATCATTTTTTCAGGAAGGGGGCAGCGATCATCAAAGGACTGCCAAATGGGGAAGTTGGCCGGCGGTGGGAGGATTCGAACCCCAGACCTTCACGTCCAAACGTCACGACCTCATCCGCTTGGTCACCGCCGGTCTGCTGCATTTCTGTGGGATTCACGTCGCAGTTGTGATGACGCCACCAATTCCTGTAAGTTGGAGTGCATTCATTGAAGCAGCATGTCAAAGCACGACTTCAATGACCGAACTCACAGCCCCGACTGGACTCCGTTCTAGCCTGTCTATCTCTGTCCCCCTACCCGTTGAATTATGGAGAAACGGAATGTTTGGGACCGATTTGTCACTGAAACTATTTACAGTTTCGCACCAAGTGCTTCAGACTGCTGAGTGTGACTGCATCAGACAATAAGGACGAAAGCGACTGTTATACTAGAGCTCTGTATATCCCGATCGCGAGATGGGTCGAAAAAAATTTGGTGTCAGTAAATTTACCGCAATACCACAATTATTTTGGTGGTCCGCTAGAATTCATGAAAACCCAAGAATCAGTTATATTTATCTAACACTCAAGTCGATTTTGTGGAGTACGGAGAATCAAGAGAAGCACGGAGAGGAGTGTGAAATCTTTTCAAGTATCATATGATTGTAATAGAATATTATTTCTCATTACAATCCCGTTTGATAACCAAAGGTGGGTATGTCATTTAGCAATCGGGACGATGTGAACTAACCGATATTAAGAATCAGCCTGCGCTCAATCCCGACCACCAAACAAATGGAATTGTGGTCAGCATAACAACCATGGGGTGTTCACACAATGGGGAGGGTGCCAATAAGAATACAAGTATCATCAGTAATAATAACAATAGTAATGGAAATAATAATAGCCATTTTTCTGGTTTTATTATTGCAGAGAGGGAGCCACAAGAAGTCGAAAGGTGCCGAATTAAAAATTGAAAGTGCCCAACGATGGACGGAACTGCATCAATCACACTCACTGCTAGGTGGCACGAATTTAACCGACTGACGTCCACTGATCGCACGCCTCGATGTAAGCAACGTAATAAACCTGATTTTTGACTTGCCGATAATTACCCCAGAAGAAAGCAATAAATACGTCTTATAAAATTGTCCGCTGGTGGGAAATGTGCCGACCACATTTTCGAATACGATAATGGATGACCGTCCACCCGGATCGTTACGAGACTAATGTGGTGCCACACTCTAAACTTCAGGATCATCTTAACAGCTTTTATCGTCAATGGGTGAAGCCTAAATATCACAGAGGTAGTCCCCCTACCGCGGCGTTTAAAGCGAGTTGGAATCAAATTCATGACTGTTTCGCGTTACGAAAATTTTCCCAAAGTTTAGTAGTTCTCTAAAGAAAAAAATGCATTTATTGCAAACTGATCCGAACGACAAAAAGACACCTCATGGTTACTCACATTCTTACCGATCTGATCCCAACTGACCTGACATTCGGCCGACAACAAGTTGACTAATTAGGACTTTTATTAATCTAGTGACTTTTTCACACTTTACTGCGTTAGCAATAAGCAAGAGTAGACCATAAGAATATCTGCACATTTACAGTTTAATTTCTCAACTCATTAGTATCAGATGCACCTGTTTTACACAAGGTTCCATCAGGGACAGGTGTCATACACAGTTATTGCACACGGTCAGAGATACCGGTCAACGACCTCATCGATAACGAGAAAATCAGCTAACTCACTTCAGTGTCTGATTCGAACCCGGCTCCGGGACGACTAGTCCCACCAAATGAACCACCGGTGTTTGAATGGGCCGACTCGATCCACATATATGCACGTGTCATCCAACAGTGGACCCAAGGCTATTCTGGTCTTGTCGCCCGACAACGCATCGCATTGGCTAGTTTGATAACGAGCCTTAATTGTGACAAATTGTGTGTGTGTGTATATATATACATAATGTGAGCATTCAACTAAGGGACAAAGATGGGACGGAGTTCACGCTGGAAATGACTCTCGTCCGCACGTTAGTTTGCTATTCTCTGACTGTGTACGTGCATTAGTGTGCATGTGTGTGTGTTGGTGCGTGCAAAGTAATCGGCTGATCGGTTGAAGTTGTGATCGTGCGTACGCATCCGGACACGTCGGTGCACAATAATGGTATAAGCCCAATGGAATTGGCCCTGACATGGCAATCTTCAACGTGATACCGATTAGGCGTGTTCGTCTGGGTGAGCTGTCAAATGTGGGGTGTGGGATATGGAATGTGGTGACACGGTAACGTCGATTCATGCGCATGCTAATTTCATTCGCTTGTATCCAATAGGCCAGTTGGATTATCAGATTGTGCGCAGTTTGTTTGACGAAAGTGCATAACGAAATGATTCATTCGCGACACTAATCGGCATTGAGAGTGCATGCGCGTGCACGTTCACTTGTGTTGATTCCTTCTGTGTAGCTGAGATTAGGTGATGGACTAATGAATTGACAAAAAAGTTAACTAACGATACTGAATTCGAATGACAGCCCGAAGAACTGACAAATTTGCTGGTGGAAATTTTCCAATGTAATGGTCTATAATTAAGAGCTATGATCGAATTTTTTCCCACTAAACACTACCCATTTGGGACAAGAACGTCAGAAAACCGTGGGGGAAGAAACCCGGTTTAGCATACTGGAGTTTTATGTAGTAACTGTTGCTATTCCCTACCTCCCTGAGATGAGCTTACTGCTAGAGAGCCTTGCTCAAAGACCTTAAAAACAATTTAAAAAATCCATTATCGATGAAAGTGCCGTCTGCTTTTTTGTGAAATACAGTATTCCGCAACCAGTTATTCCAACTGGAAAAATTGATGGGAACACCGAGTGCATACACACAACCCAATCGCTTTTCAGGTCTTATTTTGTTTTGACGGATAAACGCCTTTTTCCATAACCGAACTAGGAACCCGGTTGGATTCATGGAGAACGCACATGGACTAAGCCTACTATCTACTGGGTATCATGTAGAAAGCTGAATTCTGATTGGACGAAATCTTATCCCAATAAATTGGTCAAAATGTTTTTAGCGCATTCACCCCTAGTCTCGAACACTAGATCAAATCCAACGACTTTTACCACTGAGAACTGAAAGCACAGTTCAAATGGGCTTAAATCAGGATTTCCGTGTGTCTCAGTTTCGAGGCACAGAAATTTGGCCCATATAGTAAAACTCAATTCTGGATGGCCGAGAAGAATCTCCCATTTCGAGAATGAGATTACTCCCATGAATTGCATCAAGGGTCTAGGATCAGTCAATAGGCGGGCTTGTCATGCGGGTTCAGCGAGGCCTCCGTCATCGATTCGGCAAGCAATATCCGATCACACAAGACGCGCATAAGATTCACAGGAGTACGGTCACCTAAACGGCAATGTTCACTGTGCACAGCACGTGTTAGAAAGTATAGCATTCCCGCGAGCCCCTTAAATGGCTGCGCTACAATTCTGCCACTGTTATTTCGTCGAATTCTTGACGGATATTTGGTTCTATTATGGTTTCCGTTCGCCGCTCCAATCAATCGGAATTACTTTTGCTCAAAAGCGATATCCTTTCTCAAAAAGGACTGGGACCAAGCATTACTGCACTTCAAAAATCTTATCTATCCAGGAGGGAGCACTTAAATGCACCACTCCAGCCAAGATGTCCATTCCGGCATTGCTGAGTACTAACATAAGCTCTCGGTTTACGAAAATATCGGATCTGTCCCACGCACTTCAGTCACCGATCCATGTTCACACGTGTGTCATCTGCATACGGGAATCGGGGCTGAACCCCGATATCGCCGATTCATTGGTGTTGATAGACAACTTCAGACTCCACCAGCAGGACAGAGTTTCGGATAAGAAAAAGAAGAGAGGTGGTGTGGTAAAATAAATGGACTCTTTCTGGTCTAGCAAGTCCGAAGTTATTTATACGTACTCGCTAAACGGAACTAACTATCCCGTGACAGTGTCATTCTAGAATTTCTCGCCATACCAGAACTATCATACCGGACTTACGTCTCGCCCCTTTTAGCTCGCAATACAATATCACCTTTTATCGACTCTTCATTAGTATTTATTATTTCACTTATTGAGGATAGTCTGCATATTGTTGTCCGTGATTTCAAACACGCATCTACCCACGACTGACTGTGTTTGACTCACATCTGCGTTTCACCCACCAAAGGCGGTTCAATTTTAGATAGAGTTATTACCAACCAGCCTGATTTATCTTCCCCGAAATTGCGTGCTCCGATTTCACATAGTGATCATTGTCTGCTTCTGTTAAGGCCCAAGATATACTCCAGATCAGCCTTCGATTCCTTCACGCAAACAAATCAAATCCAAGTTCGCCTCCGCAACTTTTCACACAACAACCTTATTCTTCTTCTTCTTCAGAAATTGCCTTCACTCGCATCTACCTGTTCTTCTTTTGAACCCCTGTTCAGTGACAATGTCAAACTTTTCACAGAGACGACCAATGCAATCTTTGATATTAGCTGCCCCAGAAACATCATTCGTCTCAAGTGGCCGTATCTCCACCCAGAAACAGAAATCTCTAAGAAGACTCAAGAAGCACTTCTAAAAATCCCGTAATAACTCAAGCATGCACTATATTTCCAAACGAATCAAAGCTGAAATCAAACGCATCGACGTGACATTCGCCAGCCAACTCCTGAGTAGTAACGACAACCGATTCCTGTGGCAAGGCATTCGACTGTTGTGTGGGAGGAAAAAGACACGTGAAATGTTCTGCGAATGTCAACAACATCAATCATGCTTTCATCCATTCTCCCACTTATACCGCGGTCATATTTGGTCAGGGCGATGATCTGACAGTTACAAGGATTTCTAGTGAAGAGGTGCTCGACATTTTCCGCACCACGAATATTACCACAGGGGTTGGTCCTGACAGTCTGTCCTCACCTCTCTTAGGGCATGGTGCTGTAGCAATGAAGGATAAATTTACTTCTCTAATTAACTCGTTATTAATCTCTTCTTCCATCCCTGACTGTTCGAGACCTGTCACTATTATTCCCATCCCAAAATCTAGCCCTTCTGCTGCTTCGGCAAAACGCTTTCGTCCCATCGCCTTAATAACTTCTGGTCTTAAACTGACGGAGCGTGCTATACTTAAGCGCCTGCGTTCTTCCATGTATCCTCCTGACGACCCATTTCAGTTTGCTTATAAATCTCACAGGTCCACTTTGGACGCTGTCGTCTCCCTCATCCACCACATTTGTAAGTCCTTAAACACATCAGTGAAATCTGTGCGTTGCACCTTCCTGGACTATTCGTCGGTATTTGGCTCAGTCCCACGGTCTCTTCTACTTCACAAGCTGGAAACATTTGGTTGTCCCAGTTCTTTATTAGCATGGCTGTCTGATTACTTTACTAACCGGACCCAGTACACACGAATGGACGGCATAACTTCAAAACCGTTGATTAACAAGTCACGAGTGCTTCAGGGTGCTCTTCTTTCACCGTTTCTCCTCTCTACTCACATCAGCGACTTATCTACTAGCTTCCCTTGTCATCTGTTTAAGTATGCTGATGATGTTTCCCTCTCTCAAGCCGTTTCGAACAACGATGATTTTCAAAGTTTTTCCAACAACCTATCTTCTGTTTACGATTTCTCTGCACGAGCTGGTTTAAATCTCAACACATCTAAATATTTTCTATATCTATTCTCTCTCGGACTGCATAACCATCCGAAACGTCTTTCATTAACTCAGGAACACTTACTATGGTTGATTCTGTAAAATATCTAGGAGTTACTATTGATAAAATTCTGAAGTGGACTACCCACATTTCTACCTGTTGAAAGAATCTCTGACGATTGTCACTTCAAATCAGCAAGCTTCGGTACTAATAGGTGAAACACAGCACCATCTCCCGATTTGTATACCAATGTGTTTTTCCAATCCTTCTTTACTGCTCTGCCGTCATTGTTCCAGGTTTGCTTAGAAAAGACTTTAAAATTGTTCGCTGGGGTTATCAATTATTAGCCGTGTGTCCTTCATACCACCAACTCAATTGTCCCTTCAATCTATGTGATCAACACTTATCAGCGTGTGAGAAATTTGCTCACAAAATTCTTCCAGATCCCACGCATCCTCTACACGACGATCTTTCAAAGTGTCACTCCCATATTTCTACACGATCCGCTTTTCGTTCCATGTAGTAGAGAATCAATATCTGTAGGAACTCAACTGTCCCATATTTAGCACGAATTTTGACAAACCATGACCGTGTTTCAGCCGAATTCCTGAGCAACCTATCATAGTATGCTATGATTATTCCTCGATGAGTTTTGGTTTTCACATTTTTACGGGGTGATGAGTGCAAAGTTTGTCCTACTTTTATTTCTCACCACCTTTTTATCGACTGAAATGCGACACTGTTGCTTTGTGTGCAATGGCCCATACAATACAATACAGTGCTATAAAATACAATACAATACAGTGCAATGCACTACAATACAATACAATACATTGCACTGCAATAAAATGCGATTCTCCGAACTGATTGACTGCTTTTTCTTAGCGGGACCGCACTAGGCTAAAAAAAAATGCTCCAAATGAAAAAAACAAGTGGAATTATTTTGTATTTGCTAATAAATATAGTTCACCTGGAACAGAACCGATGGACCAGGAAAATCTCCGTTAGAGCCTGTTTGGATTAATCCGTCACGGCTCCCGTGGTGCATTAGTTTTTTTCCTGCCAAGGTCAGAGGTTGGATAAATTGTGCAAAATTTTGTTACACATTTGCTACCCACCGCTGGCAAGATGTGGAGGTTATTTTTCTTTCTCCAGCATCAACAATTTTTGATTGTCCTGTACACAAAGACAAAATGGGCATGCCACCCGTAATCGACTTGTACTTGACTCGACTCTTTTAACTGGATTCGGACAGTCTCATAACCCGTCGAATTCCGATGAGCACCGAGCGAACAGTGAAGTTAATGAGCTCCTCGTGGTTGACGTGCCCGATCCCCAAATCAAAGCAAATGATTGAGTAGCCCTGGTGTACTTCAGTGGGAAGAGTCACTTCAAAAGACAAACACCATGGTCCGAATTGTTGGAGAGATCCAATTACAAGAGTTCGAGAACCGGTATACGATTGTTCAAGTGGGTAAACAGGAAACGTATGCCGAACAATTCAGACCGAGTCGGCGGTATAAAAAGGAAGCAAGATATCCGAAAGAATTAACCAGGCGGGAAAAAGGAAATGGGTTGTTCATTCAGCATATGGACTGGTAGAAACTACGGAGAATGACTACGGTGATCACACGTCCGCCTAATCTACCTACCAGTCAAGCAGACTTGGCGTGATCTTCGCTGAAAAAGGAAGGCCAAATGTCTCACGTGTAGGTAGAACGAGAAGCCTGGAAAGATTCCGTGTGGAAATTAAAAAAGACAGGATGCGGCAAGAAGAAACAAAACCTAGCACACAAGAGGCATGGATATCGACGTAAACGAAATGTCCGTTTATACCGACCACACGAAAGGGTAACTTGAGGTCCTAACCAATGAGGATGTCGTGGATCAACATAGTTCCTCTGAATAACGTCTAGAATTGGATTTCAAATTTGTTGACTTTCTTGCCAACGACGTGATCTATCCGCGTCTTTATTTTAGCGTTATAACCAGGGTTATATTTAGTGAGGAGTGGATCACTCAACGCATCAACGGTGAAATTGATGCCGAAAGCTCGGAGTAGAACCGGTATGTTCTCCACAATCTTCCGAGCTTCATCACATTGACTCTAACGTCTTTGAGATGGTGGAAATGATTTTCTATCAGAAATTTATTTTGGATAGAACAAGTGTTTTGGGCCGAGGTTGGTCATTTTGTCCCTGGAAAAGGTGTGTGAATTTCTAGTGTGTATTTATTATTGTTCATTTCACCGGAAATTCGAAAGAAACGCGCAATATTTTCACTCAGGGAATTTCGAAGAAACGTGTCAGGGACAACAGGAAACAACTAGTTTTTATTGCTATTCGGTGTCTTCTTGAACTCCCTCATGGTTCTAGTGTTCATTACCGGAAATTATCAGTTTGAATACCATTTTTTCCATGATGTCATTCATCATGTGACTTCAACATCCAAATCATTGGCGAGAAACCATAGAAGCAGTGCACAACTGCTCCATTTCACTGGCTAGATCTCGTCAGTGGTGCATATTCACGCACCCCCTACGAGGACGCGAGCTTGGGACGAACGATTGTGAGTCGAATACCTTGGTCATTATGTTGCCGAGCGGATTCTTCATGGCTCAAAGCAATCAGTCCCTGGTAATGGACGACTTCTCTGCATGTGGCCTCAGTACGACAAAAGCTTTCGGACATCGCCTACAAAGCATGGACACTTGACATCCGCTAGTAGCAGAAGATTATATGCCCGATAGCCCGTTGGTAAAGGCGTTCGGCTGACAATCGCTCACTTCTGAAAATGACGTACAATGTATTTTCACTAACAGAGGAAGTTAAGCGATACAAGAAATATACCAGACAAAAAAGAAAGTCCTGATTTCCCGTTCCCATGAGGGGGTGGTCAAGATTCCTACCAAGTCAAATAAAATAGCTGTACAAGTGCTTCCCTGATTGTTTAATGTCCAGTTGAGCGGTCCTATTCACGTGATGAATAATTTCGTGAAAACAGTCTACTACTAATACATATAAATTATTTCGATATTGGATTTCGTATTTATCGTGATGATGCTGCTCGTTGTAGGACAAATTATTCAAACCGCAAGAACTGTTATGGAAGGACTGCTCGTAAACTTTGTCTCCTATCTTTGTGCTTGACAATTTCCCTCTCTCCGTACCAGTTTCGTGATTGATGCGGATAGATTAGGCATAACCGAGCGATCGCAGGCTCTGGACGATCCAGGTAACGTACATAGGCAGCCAATCGTCCGAACAATTATTGGATGTCAGTTCCTGGCTGACAGCTTGTTTTGATAGGCAACCAAGCAACTGCATGGACAGTTGGTCTGTTCGCTCTGCGTATGAACAATCCAGACACAGGAGTGAGTCTACTTGACACGCATATCGATCAATAAGGCAGTCATATCGGCTATGGGGAGACTCGACCAATGGAGCCATTCATGAACAACGGGATCTCGATCACAAGGATACACAAGCGCTCGAAAATTGAAATACGTCATTCTACGAAAGAATTATTTCGTTTCAGGTCATGTGAAATAGTGATGATGACAGTTGCGACCACCCATCCCATGGCTACTCGGGGCCAGAAGATTGGGATTCTTCTGGGACCAATTAAGAACAAAAAACAATTAAATAAGAAATAATAAATCATTTGGTACTAATAAAATCCAGCATCCGATGAACAGACAGTTGTCTCTAAAGTTGAAACAGTAGAGCTTTTGCGCAAAGTAAACGTGTTACGGAATGCGCATAAGATGAACCAGATCGGTAGATCGATAACCCGTTTGAATTCAAAGTTCTTCTCTAACTTTATCTAACATTTCGAACACTGAACACATCAAAGTGATGGCGTCAGGTTTATTTATTTCAGTTTCCTATTAGGCCTTCAAATTTCGAAGTCTAAGTGACATCAAGTGTAAACTTGTTCGATGTTTTTCGGACGACAGGATATGAATTTTTGAGAGCAGTGATTTCGAGCTTGACGAGAGGGACGGTACAAGTTACACCTCGAAATTTACTAAAATCTTAAATGTATACTGTTGCCCTTTTGCCCCCAAATCCAATCGATTTAGACTGCCAAATGGCAAAATTCAGATCAGTCCATACAATGACCATTATCCATAACAACTTCGAAAGCTCCCATCAAAAATAATTTTCTCTGTGACTATCACTATTATAGAGTTAATTAAGATGTCTGTGGTTTGAATCTATCGACAAGGCCATTTGATATCATCAAATGAGATGAATGCTGAAATTTCGTCAATGATATGACAAAATTCACTGTCCACTTTTGCCTGCGAAAACTCATTCTCAAACCCTGGTATGCCGTACACTCATCATCGCAATGAGTCAACTGCCAAAGTGAGACCCTAAAATACATTCTTTATACCACAATAAATCTGAATCATTCCTTGTTTATTTTTATTTTTCTGCTCGAAAAAACAGGCTTTCTTTAATGTGCCCTACCAATGGACAGACGAGAAACATTTCTGACTAATATTGTCAGTTGCAAAGGGAATAACATTTTGGTTGCGTTTAAATTTGGCCATTTTTGCGTTCAAAATATCAAAAAGTAATAGGATTATTTGATCCGGAATATTGGACAAAATCTGACACAAAGGAATAAAGTTCTCAATTGTTTCTAGTTTGACCACTATCTTCTATGCTAATTCATCTATAAAAAGGTACCATGATGAACTTTTGCCGCTGTAGCTTGAGACCAAAAAGACAGTTTGGCGAGGCGTGTCAAAAAGTGATTAAGTTTAACGCGCCTACCGCTGCTGGCCTGAATTTCTCTTTACCGGATATGTCACCATCCATCACAGATAGTGTGAAATTTCCAAGTCATTATTGAATCGCCCGCAGCGTACTCGTCTAGGGGCCTTTTTATTTCACTAATGGGTAAAAGTAGGACTTCCATTGGTTCGGTGACATCGTCAGCTTTGGGGATTATAACCCTGGATAAGTTAATTCTTTCATTCCATCTACGTTATTTGCGTGTGTTTTGACTTTTTACTTTCAAATGACATTATCGTGGTAACCCATGTCAAGAAGAAATGAATATCAAAGCATCGTCAAAGCATTTCTATCCGCCTGGGAAAACATATCAGGGAAAGAGATTGTAAGCAGTTTTAACCGGCTGTGTTCAGAAAAGAAATTATCCCCTACACAAATCGCCTACGGTCTGATGATGCTTGCGAGTGCAAGATACTCGATCGACCGAAAAAGGTCATCAAAGAAACTGAAGATGTAACTTTGGAAGGCCGTCGAAATCAATCAATCCCTGAGCGATTGTGTTCTGTTTGATTGATTATATCAGTTGTCACATAGTTTCTTCCAGATTCGAAAGCCTCGGCAATTCGAAATTAGTGATGCTGATCTTTTTTCTGTTCTTGTCAGCATTTTGTTCACCTTAGTTCATGCAACACAGTGAATCTTATAATGTTACTAGTGCAGCATCGCGTTCCCACTCATGATTATGACTGGATGATGTTTCTTTTGTCACATTCCCCGTGCAGTTGCCATGTCGTCTGAAGTCGGGTTTGTGCGGCGCCCATTGATATTTTGTATACAATAGCTGACACACGCTCCGAATAAATTGTTATGTGTCTGAACGGTTGTTCGCTCGCTTTCCATCAATTGCTTGCACTGGAATTCCAAAATAATTGTTTTCTCCACTTTGGTGATCCGTACAAAGGACCACCTCTGAGGTGCACAATGTTTTTTTAATTACTTTTTGCTCTCGGAAAAAACAAACGGAATGATAAAATCGCCTGGATAGCGTTGTTTCTGCTAAAACGGTAAGCTATAGCTTATTTTTTTTTTTTTCTCTGACTGCTATCTGGATGCACATATGAATGGACTGCTACGACAAATGTTTATGCAAGATGGTGCCACTATGGCAAACCGGAAGAAAGCAGCCAAGGAAGGAGAGTGCGAGAGCGAAGTGAGAAGAAACAAGTCTTGTTTGATAACCGTAATCTTGATGATATCATTGATTAGAAACGAATGGATAAATGATCATGAAATAGTTTATGCATGTCCAGATTAGAACGATCCGGATGAACAGTCGGAGTTACCATCCCCGACGAGTTAGAAACAGCAACTAATTCGGCTACGTGAAACCGAGTTGAAATCTCGTGGTTCATAGGCCAAATGTGAATGGATCTAGGAGTGAAAGAAGTCGATCTACAGGATCAGGAAGATTTTTGGATCAACGGGCATGGTCCGGTTAGTTTAATTGTTTGCAAATACTTTTTTTCGTTCGAAATGTTGAAGGTCTGGATCGTACGGAAAAGACGGCAAGGAATCACAGTTCACAAATATTCCTGTGGATCGACAAACAACGGGTTTTAATCGGCCGTATTTGATTGAAAATGCTTTCTGTCTCAGACTGGACCTGTGCTGCCTAACTTACGGAACTAATTCCCAGAAATCCATGGAACAGAGTGATGGGAGCAGGCATGCAGCCAAAACTGTGAGCTGTTCGTGCACACATATTGGAAGACTAGCTGGCAGTGGACCGCTTGTGATCAGTCCACTTACAATTCATATGGTACAGTCCAATGTGGCCGCGCACTAGCCAGTCCAGATGACTAGCCAATGAGAGCCGCGGTTACAAACAATCATGAAATCCTAACATTCCTCGAAGGCGATTGGATGGAATGTAGTCCATCAATTAGAACATCTCCAATTTTGTATATAAACCCATAAGCTGTAAATAAAATCCAAATATGTTTCCCTTCTTTTGAAGTCTTCTCCTTGGGTTTGTTTGTGTAGCTTTGGATGGAACTAATTCAGTACCTACTGGTAATCCGTATCCTTTCGTTAGCGTGACTGACCGAATTCCGTATACTAATCTCAGATCTAAATATTGCTCAGCGGTTGAATACCACCTCAATTTCAAACGTGTATCTGATTTGGGGATGATAAGTTATTCGCCTAAAAATATCTCAGCATGGTCCGGATTGTTGTTTTGTACTCCAAGTTGGCTACCTGCCGGGTGCTTCCTTTGAAATGTTGGCGAACAGTCCTTCGTCTCACTTTGCTTCTGCTGCGGAAGTCCTAAGTTTTGCCATTTCGCGGTCGAGGTGTTTTCACCAAAGTCCACACTGACATATCTAGCTCCTTCCTGAGGGAGAGTGAAATAAACAAAAGGTTACAGATTCCCATTTGGGTACGAGACACACAGAAGGTTCTGCTGTCTTGGCCATGGGCTTGGGTGAATCCCCCAAGATAGTCGCGTGGTTATCACTCCACCGACGAATCAAAGATCCTGATGGACGACCAATGATGTGGAAGCGCTGACGTAAGTGTGGATAACTCTGCACATTTTTTTCTTTTTTTCATTTATATACCTCATTATATTATTCCTTCGCCATGCTTCCAGCGACACATGGTTTGCACCATGTTTAGAAAGACTTTGAAAGTAACGAGACACTACTTCTCCGCAATTATTAGTGATGTTTTTCACGCCAAATGACATGCTTCATGAACAAGCTTAGTGGAAAGAGCATGACTCTAGCCACTAGAGCCCAGTACACAGGAAACGGGTGAACTGGTAGCCATGACCCCGAGGTTTGGAGTGGCATAGAACTACAAAGGTCTCATTGGGTCTGGTACGGTGAAAAGCTAGACTACATCGATTTGCCATTTTCCATGAAAGTGACCGATGGATCTGTGATTTAAAATTCTGATGATTTTGGCTTGGTCGATGCTTAATCCATTTGACCACCACCAGTCGTCATTTCCGGGTCATATCAGAATTATTTGGAATTGCGTCAAACATTCGAAACTGCCATTCAGGTGACTTGTTCAAAACTCACTCGCATAGTTTTGCCACCTAATCCATCCAACACGGGCACGGTGAAGCTTGTCAAATTTCAGGTTCACCAATTATCTGTGATTTGATCTACGGTCCGCTAACAGACACATTTGTCAGGCCTTGTGAAGGAGAAACATGTTCATGTCAAAATACGAATATTTCTGACATAATTCCAAAGTAGTGATGGAAGTGGTCTAGTCGAAAGTGAGCATAACATTAGTCCGAGATTCAACAACTTTTTGTCTTATATCCTTGCCTTGTGTCTTCTACCAATCCACGGCTTCTGTTGTTCATAGTACTCTGTAACATACAGCCGTCCGCTTCGTCAAGAAGACTTTCGTTAATTTTCCAGCGCGCTCGTAGTAGCAAGGCCAAAGTAAAACAGCAGTGCAGTCCACATAGATTAGAGAGATTGCCAAACTGATTCGATGGGTGTCTTCGCGAGATTACCCCAGGAACAACGAGGATTCTCGACAGATTACGCATGCAAGTTTGTACGGTTTTGCGACTGCCCAGACAATCTAAGCTATGTAGTCTTGCGTGACTTCCTCGTGATAAGTATCTTGACCCTATGGTTTATTTCATTCTTATATGTCACTACGTTTTAACCATCTTTTAACCCACCCCTTACTCCAATCTTTTATAGGATTTCCGCATGCGTCCATTCGTTTTCATCCACTGGGGACCGATCACATCCCATTTGGCTGTCAAGTCACCGAATGTATGGCGATCTTGTTAACCCGTCATAAGTGGCTATTACGAGAACAGTTATACATACAGTTAATCAATGATGTTTTTTGTTGGTTACTTTTATGTTGCCCTCGAGTAATGTCAGCTGTGCAACGAACGATCGATACTAGTCAGTATGGCGTTTCGGTTGGCTTCCAGCTGGATAATCACGTGTCTTCACCGCTCCCTTGAATATGCATTTGAATTAAAAGTGCTACGAAATCTACTACTGGCGCCGTTTTTGTTCTGACTCACAAACTCATTAGCTCTAACAGTGAAAACCATGTGATTTCACTCAGAGAATCCAATATCATGTATCCAAATATTCGAAAATAGTTTTCGTCCCTTCTACAATATATGTTGTGACGACCACATTTTGGCTGTGATTCACAAATGTCGACTCATCAGAGTTCCAACGCAGTTCAGTGTGTTGTTATGAGAAAGACTCCTTAATTGTAACGTTCCAAGATTCACTTTCGATGTGCAGATTCATCAATACTGAGACGGCAGGGGGTGAGCGAAAGTAAACAGCAAATCAACCAGTCTGTTTACTCCATATGTTAATGTTTGATCACCGCGGGTTGGAGAGTGGTCTTGTAATCCGTATTCAATGTTTACATCCGTACAGGTAAAGAATACAATGTACCTGGCTGGCTGTCGTCTGAATGAACAAATAAAAGTGAAATTACGGAGACATGAACAAATTCTTTGACGCAACAGTTTTGTTTCCGAAAAAGAAATGCCAGATTAAACCAGTCTAAAGTGAAAGAAGGAAAGGAAGTAAGCCAAGGTTGAACCGAAGCAGAATGTTCACTTAAATCCTTCGTGAATAGGCGAGTTTTCATCGGCCTGGCAAATTATCTAACCACTGAGCTGTCGTATTGCTACCACGTGAACTACTTTTACTTGTAGACTGAACTTTACAAAAGTCGGTTATCTAAAAGTGAGTGAAGCTGACGAATGATTAGTGGAATCGAAACGAATTCCCTGATCGTCACAGTAGTCGCATTCTTTCTTACAGTGTTGACAGTTTGAAGTCGGCAACTGTTCGTCCAACCCGTAAGCTATCCGGTTTTTAGTTTTCTTTAATCAAAATGCGCAGCACAGGTACGATTGAATAAATAACACTGCGATTAGGTATCCGTTTCCTTTCGGTTCTGTAGGTAGATAGTCAATCCCCTTGAGCTTTCTCCTTCGTCATGACACGTACACAGACGAGCACACACATGCGCACAGACGCACACAAGTGCTTCTGTATCGTCACGGTGTTACTCAGTTGATTTCGACGCAAAGTCCTAAGAACATTTACATGGAACGAACGAACTAACAATGTTAATCAAAAATCAAGAAATTTAGATGGATTACTATGAAAAACCAAAAGTTACAAAATTTTCAGTGCAATCAAGGAATTCGCGGGATTCCGATGCTTTTCCATTAATACGAAGGGGCACAGTTATTGAATTTAATCATGTACGCAGTCGGATGAGGAGAATACGATTCAACTAGTTAAGAACCAGATTCAAATCACACAACCGACAGTCACGAACATGAATTTTTCGTACTGATGTCCTTTGGACACGGAGTCGTCGAGTAGTCATGATCAAATTGGAAACATTTTCGCGCAACCCATGGTTTGGAACCTTGAAAGAGAAGGTTCATCCGCCAATGTCAAAGGTGAAAATAGCAAATGACCTGTTGGATGTAGACCACCGTATTTGTTTGACTGTTAGCGTCAATGCAAGATGACACTCTTAATGCGTTTCAGCTCTGTTTGATACATATTGTAATAATAATGCACGCCTGGTGGGACCATTTGCTCTTTATTTCTATTTTATAAAGGTCAATAATATAATCATAATGGTGCCAATATTAACGATACTAACAATCTCGTTACTTCATTTGCTTTCTATGTAACATGTACAATACTTTCGGAACGATCCTTTGGTCAATAAGAGACTATTAGTTGGAAAAGTTGACCAGCGTTGGACGGATTTGAACCCTGGGCCTGCACGTCCAGGCACCAGAATTCTACGAGCCTGATCAATGCCTGTCAGGACAGTACTTGCGTCACACTAATTTATCATTTAGATCCTCCTCTCTGAATTCCGATCGACTTCCCCCTCGCCATTTCTGTCGGTGATGATCTCTCAACTATTGCATTTGTATCGTTCACTTCTCTCTTCGATGTCGAAACATTTCGTTTACCATGGCAAACGGGCAGATTTGAAGGGAAAGTTCGAGGATTTCGCCGCTGTTACGTGTTCCAGTTTCGGTGTTATATGTGTCTCAGCGCTCTTTCTGCAGCACAACTTATACGGTTTTCCCAAAGGGAAAACGTCTTCATGATGCTCTGTGCTTTCGTAACACATGCAAGAGGAACCAAACTCTTCGGGACAACGTTATTTCCACACCTTATTGGGAATTACAACAGTGAAATTTCAAATCTAGACAGCCATCACATGGCCTGGGTCATTTTAGGAATTCAAACTCAAGTGTCAGGCCTCCTTCTTGTTTATAGGTTTTCAGCCCCTTTCTCAGAATTACCTAAATGTGGCATGTTCTGGGGCAATGATTCTGGTGGGGGATCAAGTGGCCCATTTAGGAAACACCAACATTCGACGAGGCCTAGTAAGCATGTGCAGATGGCGGGCTGTGGGAGAGCTCGGAGAACTCGTCATCTTTCGGTTGAAAAGTTGCCAACTTCACGCCGGTCCCAAGTGTAAACACAGATGAATTGGAACGTGCTAGATTACGGCAATCTGCTAGCGGGATATTGTTGTTCGGCCTAAAATATGGCTACTCCTAAACTTCATCTCTGACCGCCTTAGGTTAAACATTAGGCTGAGTAATATATGCGCACCTTAGATGCATTTCAACGTGCTCTACACTCGTACTGTACAACCGCTTTTTGATGACTATTCGGTGTTACTGCCCTATGTAACTGCGTATTGCAGGTTCGATAGTTCAGCCAACAGAAGCACTTCACACACTGTCCCGCGAGCCGGAAAAGTGGGCGGAGGCGAGCACGATGCCGACTGCACATTTATTTTGATTAATACACTGTTTGACATGGTATTTCATCAATTTCATTAGGCCTTCATGTATCAGTGCACATCGCAAACAATGGGGAAAGTAGACAAGCATCCAGTAACGTGTTGGTAGGCAAGCAAAACCGAGATTAGTAAGATCGATGATCATGCACATGGTGACGAGCTAGAGTGCTTTCCCAAGAAGGAAAAAAATTGTGACGGAGCGAAAGAAAAAGCATCCGAATGAAATTGACTTGAAATGAATAATCGAGGTATCAGCCGTCTGATCTCAATTGCTACTCAACCAAAAATCATCGTAAAACAGACCGTTGATAATTTAAGCAACGGGAAGTGATGTAGTCTAGCTAATTATTACTGATCAAGGGACATTACCATGATGATTAGGCAGATAATGTATCATGGGTATGTTGGCTGAACAGAAGAATACAGAACGAAAGACAGGCAAGATACCTCAGTGAACGTGTCGTGGAGCGAATGAGCACGGGGTTTCCAGTCTGCTTTATACGATTACCTGTTCAACAAATAACATTGAGGGTAGCAACTCTTTGATCGCGCGATGCAGCCACTGAAATGATAATTAATTTCTCTAGGCAAATTATTCAAAAGTTTGTGATAACTGGGTGGTTCATACTGGTTCAGATGAACGGATCAACAAATATCGGTTCGGATAGAAGAGTCGACTATTTTGAATCCTTTTTTGCTAGTTACCGCACAGAATATGGCTGTTCGAGCGCAATTCACTCCGCGACGAATGATTCCCACGGACCCAGATTGTCCCAGCATCGTTAATTTCTTAAGTAGTACAACTACCAGTATTTTTACCAATGAGATTAATAGTTGCGTAAAATACCCGAATACGAAGTATTGTTGGTACTTTTGGGTTACGAAAACACAAAACTTACACAGGCATTGGCCATAGTCATGATGACTAAGTGTTTGACTCCCCTCATCCCCCTGATCCCCCTGATTTCTGAACCAACAAAGCGTGCTGGTAGTGCGTGAAGCGCCAGTTTGGATCCGTAATTCTGGCACTTCTTTTGCGAGTGACCTCACCAGGAACCCGGACAACCTCACTGTCGGTTGGGCGTTTTACTAAGTACTGCTACCGTTCACCCGGACTTGGACAAGTCGGTATGGTCATTCACTCGACAAATAGTCAACTTGGTCGTATGAATGAGTTTCTCACCCGTCTTACTCGACTGATGTCGTCCACGTGATCACTTGGCCCTAATGACCTTGGGGTTAGTGAGCCAGCACTAAATGAGCAGTCGAAAGTAAATCACTTTCTAGAAAACTTTACCCTAATGTATTTTCGTGTTGCTAATCCGGTTCATCGAAGTTTGTCTGCTGATCGCATGATTGGTTGCTTGCCAACTGCATCGACAGATTTGCTGTTTTGCCACCTCACACGGTGCATCGATTTTAAATTCACTCGGTAGCTGGTTCGGACCTGATAACGTAAAAGAACGTAAGGTACAAGAAATAGTCAAGCAACACAACCGGCGGCAGGTCATTGGGAGAGGGAAGGAAGTTGTCCTCATATAATGTTCCAGTTCGATTTTTCTAGTAGCACGCCTTCGTTGCGATTAGTGTCGTGGGATGACTGAACTGATGCGGTTTTTCAACAGGATCATACCGTGTTTCACAAATGACGTCTAACCGGCAGCTTGACACTATCCCGAAGATCAAACACCAATCAAAGGGACATCATTCGAGTCATTCTGACGGGAACAATGTACCGAAGTCAGAGAATATATGGAGCAGAGATGAACAAAAGACAGCCGCGAAATCCAATGTATTAGATGTGATTTTGTTTTACTGTGTCAGGGTCGTTTTCTTCTGTCTGGCATATTTTGGTGGAATTATCTGACCTTTGCATCGACCTTTATAGAACGCTGGTTGCAAATCACTAATCGAGATTTCCTCGTTGCAAATTGTAATAATACATTGATTACACTTACTGAAGAGCCGACTTTCACCATTCGGAATCCCGTTGAAATTATTAGAAAAAGATGCACCAAGACCAAGGAGCCAAACTGACACTTAACACGTATTGTCAGTTTGCGTGGTGGTGGTGGGGGGGGGGACAAAATTTGGTTGTCCTGATACTGGTGATTATTTTTTCCAACAATTACACCCAAAACAATTCATACCGTTGGGGGGGGGGTCACACGACCATTAATATAATATACTAAAATATGGGCAGTTGTACTCCATACGGGAATGAAAATATTGGGAAAATCTAGGTCCTTGTGGATCCTTTGTATCAAGTGTATCAACATACAGTCTTATCCGTAGCAGTCGCCTGCTTAATAAAGCGAACGGTTGATCGGAGTGTGCTCCGGTAATTGGCGTTGGCCAAGCGGACTGAGCGTCTGGCCCTCTCAAAACATCAGAGGTTTGACTCCCAGATCAGTTGGTCACTTGATGACAGATTTCAACTCTAGGCTTGCTAGCATATCCGACCCAACGGGACCTAATGTGGTTTAATGGCGCTTCATGTTCTACGGTCACATGATTACCCGCGTGTAATGGACCCTAGTGATTATGACAACCGAAGAACAATTGCCTTGCTTGGGGGTGTGTATTCCGATTTAGATCCGGATTGGATAATGAATGAATGTTACCAAAGATCGCAAAACACATTAATTGCATTTGAGCTACAATAAAATAAATCGATCCGAGTCATAACAGCGTTTTAAACATCGTATTGACAGATTATTACGTGTCAGCCAACGTACTCATCAAATCGTATAAAACAAAATTATTTTTAACTATCTCACTGGATCAGCATTCACACAATCGTTCGTTCTAAAATCATCCCAATAAAACTGTCACCGGAATGATCAAATTTAATTTATACTCTACTGGATTAGGTTCCAAGTTCTGAACTAGGTAGAGCAAAAGTCACTCTTTCTGGATGCACAGAAGCCACTTTTTTGTTTGCCTCGATTTGTAACCTGTCTGGAGCTTAACTGTTATTGATTTCCAGCTTGAAGCTACCATGATAGAACTGTCGTGTTAGTTTAGCTAAACTTTTTTAATACAAATTAATTCACTTCAGTTTGTAAAATATGTCATCTACCAAACGTAGGGGAGAATTTTCAGCATTTCACCTAATCCTAGCGGAACGCAGCGTAGGTGTCTTCCCTTCCTGATCTCTTGCCGAACACAAGACTGAATTTCCACAATGGAAACAGTAATAACATTTGGATTTTTGGCAAGGGACTATTTATTCTTTTTCTCATCACTTTTGCTTGGAATGTGGTCGATTTGGAAACCGTTAGATGTTCCTGTAGTTTAGCGACTTTGTGGATCAATTGACACATCCATTTTTGGTCCGTACTAACGTAACTCACATATTTCGATGCTTTTGGTGATTTCTTTTTCGACCATTTCGCTCTGGAATACCAGTGAAAAGAAAATCGACAGAGTAGTTGTTTGTTTTTCCCTACTGCTAATTTAGTTTCCTTAAGTGTGTGTGTGTGTATGTTTGTGTGCATGGGTAAAGTAGATATTCTTACGTGCTGCGTGTGTTGGTCTTCCTTCACTGACACAACAACGAGGTTCGTAATTTTCAGGAAAGTGAGCATTCAGATGACCAGCTACCGTTTATGGCAGAATTCGACTGGCCGCGGAAGAATCCGAACCGCCCGACGTTCAGGAGCAGAGACCGTGGTATTTGTATTGGTTTGTGGATGAAATTATTAGGCGATTTATCTTACATTTAAGCGCAAAGACGTCTGCCCAGCATTGGTGAAAACTGAAAAATGGACTGAAAAGGCTAACGAAAAGTAACCGGAGGTCACTTCATTCCGAGAGAAACGACATCACATACCGGGACTGGCGCACGATTCAGTTAGTATTTCGTCTTCCGTCTCAAGTATGAGTTAGATATCAAGTTCTCGGTGCAGGCAAATTGAAAATTAAAAAGGAGTTCTTGGGTAACAGTGCCCTATTGGTATCTTGTCAATTCCTGGTCCGGATTTTTGATAGGTTAATCTACTGATCCGGTTGTTTGGAGGGTGAAATATTTCGGTGTGTAGAAAGAGTTTATTCTTGTCTGTTCTACTAAAAAAATACTCGCTGAAACGAATAAACAACATGAATCAAAAGCATATCTTGACCGACAGTAATACAACGGACTAACCGACGTTCATCCGGAAACCTCCTGTCTTTCGAATCCCAGATCCCACGGTCATTTAGATGGTAGATGGCGATTCGTTGTCACTCGGCTCGTTATCAAACCTGTCCGATTGGGACTTTATATGGCCGTGTGCCACACCAAGATTCGGGGTCACGGTTTCCGCCTTACCTCTCGCTCTTATTAGCGGACACTAGCAGCTACGGCGCAACTCCGTTACACTGCACATACACGTCATGCATTTCAAGAAAGCCTTCTCTGGCGTGCAAACTACGGCATCGCGTTTGGTTAGTGGCACTATACGTTACACTGTTCAGTATCAATCATTTCATTTGAATGCGACGGCAGGAATAACTGATGAGAAGAATATCAAAGGGGTTGGTTAGTCTCAACAATTCAAGCAAACTGTCACATTACTAATCACAGATCCTTGTAAGTCTGATGGAACCTTAATAAGTCACAACTGTACGAATCTTGCTAGATCGAGACCCGATAACCAAGACGTCATTGTCTTGCTCCTCTTCAGTTGATTGCACAAGTGCTGGTCAAACGGTCAGCCATTTGGCATCCCACTAGTGAGCGGGACCTCACACCTGATGATAACGTACACTGCTATTTAATTAATAAAGCAACTGAAAGATAACAGACAAACCAAACTGATACATAAGAGCTTCATTCCAATCTGTGACACATCGATGGTTTGATCGGTTTATCAGTTTTTACGAATATGTACTTCAAAACCATGTTGATTATTTGTTCGGTTTCGGTTATCTGTCTTGGTGCCGCTGGCGCATCCTAAGCGGCCCATCTCGGTCTGAATTGTTGTAATTTGTTTATCTCACTGTTTGTCCGATTGTGTCATTTTTATTATCATCATCGCCTGTTTGGAACGGGGAGGGGGTTCGTTTATCAAATTTAGTCGCAGATTTGTTCTGATGATGGATTGCGTGCACCATTCATACCCAGTTCCGTTCAATGACGTCCCGCCGGGACGGCGGTGGATAAGCGGATAAGGCCGTGGCGTTTTAGACATGAAGGTCTCGGGTTCGAATCCTCCCACTGTCGGTCAGCTTACCCACTTGGCAGTCCTTTGATGGACGCCGCCCTATTCCTGAAAAAATGATGTACATTGTTATATCATTAATAAAGGAAGTAAAATGTAAAAAAGGAATCCGGATTTTGCAATTTGTGTCCTGAATGCGAATTCACATGTATAGGGAAGCCAACGGAGGTTACAGAACGTCAATCAGCCCCGCAGAAAAAAATGCGACCTGAAAAATTACTATATCTGCAGATAAAATTACGTCTGATCGAAAAGCCCCACGGGTACGTTGCTTTTAATTAATACACAAGAAATCATGGACCTCTCGCAACCACGTCATCTCTGGTGTTCCCGTGGGGGTGATTTTCTGTTACGATATCAGATGTTTGTTTGAACGAGAACACACTAAGCAACAGCAGATTCCGAACCGACTGGTATTGCAGAATTGAACAGACAAATGGGAAATCAACGTTAGCACGTATAGAGTTGTGGCTGCAAGTGACAGAGAAATAGCACAGAATAGAAGCAGTGCAACCGGAAAATTTTCAAGTGAATATGCGTACTATCTTTTTGGTTTGATGAACAAAAATCTTCAGTCTAAACCATGACAGATACAAGCCCACGTGGACAGAAGTTAGCCTCAGTGGACAGAAATTATCTCATCAGTCAAGTGATTGCTAGACAACTATAATTACAAGCAGAAAAAACGACTGATCAGTACTTGTAGAGGTAAACTGACACAATGGAAACCACACGAACGAAATATGTCGTCTAGATACACGGCTTTGAATCGGTTTTACTATCAGAATTGTAAAAGTTGCCTTGAAGAAGACTATCCACGGTAGTCGGAACTTTGACTTATTAAATCTACCAGCAACGCTGTGTTATTAACATTATATCATTCACAATAAAAACCAATACATGGCGCATCGACTTTTCGATACACTCCTTACGTCATTTGGTCCTGATATTTGCAAACTGGTTACCAATCGGATTTCTCTGGGGAAGAAGCTTGAACCTGTTACCTTTGCGTCTGGAATTCCGGGGGCTCTGAAATTCTGTTGTTATCCTAAAACTAGCTGGTTCTTGTTTATCGAATTCCTGAGAAGCGTGTTCACAGAGGCTGAACGTGGAGCATGAAAATGTGAATATCAAATTCGTTTTTGACAAGACCACCGTCCACATTGGAGTGTCTCACACTGAGCTCCGCTCACGGCCGTAATGTTTATTTCTCGATCGGATCGCTGAGGTCCTAGGTAAATTGGAACAGGTAAACGTAATTGAAACTTGTTTCCAATGCTTTTCACCTGTTTTATCTTTTACTTCCTTTATTAATAAAATAACAGTGAAAATTATTTTCAGGAAGTGTTGCGGCCAACAGAGGACCGCCAAGTGGGGGTAGTCGACCGGCGGTGGGAATATTCCAGCCCAGGACCTTCATACCCAAATCCCACCACCTTATCTGCTCGATCACTGCTGGTTAGTTCATCTGAATTTAGCTGCTGAACGCGCACAAGTTTTTGACGTATTCGCCGTTGAAAACTGTCAGCAGCAATCTTAAATGACACTGTGAACCTGCCTTCACTAATATTACACAAATCCGCTGTTCTTTGTGTCACCGGAATTCATTCGCTTCTGTCAAGGCAATAGTGCATTTCGAATTCTGACCCAATTATGGGCCAATTTTTACCTAGCATACAGCTTGTTTTCTTATTGCTACTCGACGAAGCAGAAGCTTGATTTGGACAGGGCGACTGTCGGAAAGAATCTGTATTTTATTGATTATCCCGGTTGGGACACATCACAAAAAGCAAATGGATCGTTTTAACATACAGTGGACAATTGTGAGGGAGGAGAAACTGTGCAATATGGGTGAGAACACGCATGGAAACGTTGCTTAACAAAGGGAAAACCAGGTATGTGGCACTCTCACATCAAATTGCAACTTAGTGTTTACTGAGGTTCGCTGGTGAGTTATACGTTCCCCGCATGATCATACGTAACCAGTTCTACTGCTTTTTCATGATGTCACTTTTATGGCTCCTCAGGATCACTTTACTGTTTCTTTCTTCAGCGTCACCTTTTCTGAAAGTACTCCTGAAATCGCTTGAATTTCCGACTTCAGTCTGTCTTCCCTGGTCTAACCTTGATCCCGTTCTGCTCACTTACAGAAAACCAAAGCAACTGACTTCATCCTAGTCACAAGGTCTTTCGTAGCCTTACTTTTCCCTTGGGTCTTCGGACCTCTGTTCTGTCTTTTCCACTCGCAGCAATTGGCCTATTCCCTGTACACACAGCATTCAAACCTGACCGCTGAAGGGTGTGAATTGGTAACAATCCAACTGGTGCTGCTGATCATCGTTGTTTGCCAAATCGTCGGTTTGGTTTCACCGAACACAGTCGTATCAAGAAGACGGTTGAGGGGGGTTAGGGGTGTACGGGGGTGGGGTGGGGTGGGGGTTAGGAAGGGAGTGGGCGTGTTAGTCGCTTTGTTCACCAACTGTGCTTGGTCAAACTTGGATGTCAGATACGGCCACTTTTGTTATTCAAGTATTTGATAGTGTTCTGAGTGAAGAAGCAGAATTATTGCGAATATTTCTTGACCATATGAACGAGCGCTGGCATGTTTGGGATGCATTTTGCACTTTCAAAGTGTACGGTGCTCTGGTACGGATGGATTATCTCAAAGCCTAAAGTTGTTTGTACAAGAGAGGGTTTATGCACTTGCGTTCCATGTGGTGTTTGTACGTCGAAATAATTGCCCTCGTGTGTAAACGGAAAACTCGATTGGATTCTAGCAATTTGAGGCACATCTGTGGAGTCCTTGTGACATCTAATGGGTAATCGAAAGTTGAGTTTACACTGCCGATTGACGCCGTGTGACCGTGTCCGCGACTCCGTGATCCGACGAGCTACGAGCTACCACAAATAGAAAAAATAATCATATTCCAAAGGTCAACAGATAGTTGCCTGGTGAGGTACTGTCTTGGTATTTCAGGCTGGGGACTGATTTAAGCTGCGAACTCGATCGGAAAAGTCAGGTACGAAGAGAGGTTTCAAGCAAATGGGCTCCAACTTAGTCATTCTCGGTTGTCCTGCGTACACGTTATTGTTAGACCTAAAGACAATGGCTGAGAACCGTAATGGTTCTCTTTCTTAGCGGCTGGGGACCCTAGCACTACCCGTCCACCGTCCTTCATGAGGCAGGCAAACGTAATGTGTTCCACATCTCATCGCCGTTGAGTCAGATAATCCTGACCCTGTTCATTGTTTCCAGCGGAATGAACGTAAGTGAACTAATACTTAGAGTTTTCGTGATTAGATTTACAACCCACTGCCTTGCAGTTCAAACCTCTGCGTTACAAGCTTCCGTTAACTTCTGCGGTTTGGGCAGCCGCGAAGTTCCCCTTGCCCAAACTCATTCGAAACTTTCTGTATGGAAAACTGTACCAACTTTTGTTCTTCCGATATAATAACTATGCCAGATGCTCATAACCTATTGCTGGTGGGTAGATTTACGTAACGACAGGAGTAAAAGAAAGACGGGTAGTAAGATGAACGGTTTGCTTGAACCAAACTCTCTCCAACTGTTTATCGTCAACGTCCACACACTAAAACTCATGGGAAACAAGCTGCCCTGGATAGAACTACAGAATTTTTCAACGCAGACGTGTCCATAGCCTGCGGTCGTGCATTTAACATTCCTCTCCTACAGTCACTCTTTAAAGCCCAGATCTAACTTTCTTTCTTTCCGTCTTTCCACTCTTTGCGCGTCAGGTGGTCCGGTTTCGAGCCCTCGTAATGAGGCTGGTATTGGGATTATTCTGTATGCTAGAACCGAGTGTGTACCATTAGGCTGGATCGCGTCAGAGACAGCATCCAAAGTCACACTCGTGAACCACCATTATTCGTAAAACTGAACTGAATTGACCTGTCACCCATGTTTCCGTTAGGCCTCCATGTAATCGACTTATCACGCCCTCGCTTCCTGACTTGTGTGCCATTGACGGCACAGACCACAGGGTTTTGCTCTGTTCCTCCATTAGTTAGCTACTTTCCCACAAAAGGCTTTCGCGACTAGTTGGTTTGATGGATGAACTCATAACGCTGCCAGCTGATGGCTGCGTGTCACTCGGTTATTGTTGAGCCTTGGTTTGGATGCCTCGACTGCATGTTTTTTTGAGACGTTGTCTTGTCCAAATCCTGTCCCGGTTACCGAACTATTTTCATCCCAGTCTGCCCCAAACTGAAACAGATCATGGGATTTCTAAGCCCCGAATTAACGATTTGGTCTATTCCAGATGGTTGAGCAAGGCACTTTTCTGTTCTTCACATAATCCACCAAAATTTCCTTGTTTCTTCTTTATCGAATTGCTGCTGCCCTTGGTAATTTTGCTTCCCACTCAAGAGAGGCTATGGAATTCAATGAAAAGCTATTTCAAATGAAACGTTAAACCTGTCTTTCGGGGTCAAAAAGTGAATCAGCCAGAATGAGTCGAATGTTCTTCCAATCAGTCTCACTCACCGCGTAGGACAAATCAGTTCATGTTGACTAACAGACGTCTGATCAGAATTCGTTCCATCTAGCATTTGGCTGTTAGCCTTGATGCCAATATGAGATGGACGTCTCGCATTCCTTAATGGGCCGGCGAACTGAGACATTTCTCCTCCGCGCGTGTGATACCGGACATCTTAGCAGCACAGACTGGAATTTCCAAAGTTCTTCTTCCAACGTTCCCGCAGTCTCGTGTTATTGATTACCTGTATTTTTTGCTGACGTTTTCGGGATGGTACATCGGAACACTTCTCTGCGGACTCAATCGAATTATTTAATTCAATCGCGGGTAGTATTCACGCTTGAGTACCATGTGTACTTCACCAACTAGGCGAAAAGACGGGGCTAAAATTTCCGCTGCACTAGGTGTCACATGCTTGTACAGCCATCCACATTCAAATAGCTTCAATGAACTTCATTCGGCAAGAAAAACGTTCACCTGAGTAGACTATAGTCCAAATGTCAGTTCGTAATTTTTCCTTCTGGACACACCAGACTGCAAGTGCACGCAATACAAACGAGTAGGAATGATGAAGGTTGGATGCACTTCTAAATCGATACTTTTTATTCCAACAGTCTACTTGGATTCACGTAACATTGTCTAACGTAAGGATCATATGGAAGGCAATTGAAACCTGACACAGACTGTTAAACACCAGGAATTTCGGTCTTCCAAGTCCATCGATGAGCAGCTGAGCCTGTTGGCTCGAATTCAAAGTGATTAGCGGCTACAAGTGGGGTGACAGACCAGAAGATGACGGTGTGAACCTTATTAGACGTTGACTTAGATCTTTAAGTGTTAATCAAATTATTCGATTGCAGCGAACAATGATTTACGACACCATGATTGTTTTCATGGCACAGTAGGTTGTGCATCTGAAACATTCGGGACCAAGGGGTTCAATCAACAGCTTTGATTCGTTTGGAAATATAGTGCATGCTTGAGTTATTACGGGCTTTTTAGAAGTGCTTCTCGAGTCTTCTTAGAGATTTCTGTTTCTGGGTGGAGATACGGCCACTTGAGACGAATGATGTTTCTGGGGCAGCTAATATCAAAGATTGCATTGGTCGTCTCTGTGAAAAGTTTGACATTGTCACTGAACAGGGGTTCAAAAGAGGAACAGGTAGATGCGAGTGAAGGCGATTTCTGAAGAAGAAGAAGAAGAATAAGGTTGTTGTGTGAAAAGTTGCGGAGGCGAACTTGGATTTGATTTGTTTGCGTGAAGGAATCGAAGGCTGATCTGGAGTATATCTTGGGCCTTAACAGAAGCAGACAATGATCACGGACAACAATATGCAGACTATCCTCAATAAGTGAAATAATAAATACTAATGAAGAGTCGATAAAAGGTGATATTGTATTGCGAGCTAAAAGGGGCGAGACGTAAGTCCGGTATGATAGTTCTGGTATGGCGAGAAATTCTAGAATGACACTGTCACGGGATAGTTAGTTCCGTTTAGCGAGTACGTATAAATAACTTCGGACTTGCTAGACCAGAAAGAGTCCATTTATTTTACCACACCACCTCTCTTCTTTTTCTTATCCGAAACTCTGTCCTGCTGGTGGAGTCTGAAGTTGTCTATCAACACCAATGAATCGGCGATATCGGGGTTCAGCCCCGATTCCCGTATGCAGATGACACACGTGTGAACATGGATCGGTGACTGAAGTGCGTGGGACAGATCCGATATTTTCGTAAACCGAGAGCTTATGTTAGTACTCAGCAATGCCGGAATGGACATCTTGGCTGGAGTGGTGTATTTAAGAGCTGATTGCCAGCCAGCACGAGTGCCTCTTTTAGATCGTCTAGATCGTTGAGGTGCAGCAATAAGGGATTCCAATATATGTTGAGAAAGGATACGGTTTTTGAACAAAAGTAATTCCGAGCGATTGTAACGTCGAACGGAGAACAAGATCGAACCAAATATCCAACAACAAAATAACGAGACATGATAACACAGATCTGTAGCGCAGAAAGTCAAAGGGCGCGCCCTTCCGAAACAGTATTTTTGTAAATCAGGCAGGTAAGTGGTCCATATCCAGACTGATGGGAGACGACACCCAAAGAATTTTGAGATCACTTGCCCTAAAACGTTATCAGATGTTTGGCAGAAAGTCTGAATCAACGAATGAATGATGCTAGAACATACTAAAGTATTGTATGCGTATGTCACCTGGGAAGTGCCACGCCATTCTGTCCACAACAAAGCAGTTGAAATCCACCCCGTAGTTTTGCCGGTGAGAAATGTTTGATTGAACCTGCAAGAGAGTCGCTTTTGTGGCCAGTAGTCCAGGTCAGTTGGTAGGGGACTTGCCGTACCAAAGTGTGTATGAAATCTATGTATCTGGTAATGTCCTCTCCTTTAGTAAGTTTTGCATGAATTTGGGCAAAATGAACATTTACTTACCGCTATCCTCTCACATTCACTTATAAGACAGTTGGTTTTCACGAATTAGCGTGTTAGGACAAGCTGTTACTAACTGGACTCCACTGTTGTGTTTGCACACTGGTACGTCGTGTTAACTTTACTTTCCTGCCCCATCCAAGCACCATTTGTTCGTTGATGACATGTCGCAGTCGAATTGTCATAGGCTGTTTCTCTCTTGTTTCCAGTATATAGATTTCACAGCGTGCGCTGATGTGCACACGTTCAATTTCCCTCTCAGCCCGGATTTTTGAATTTTGAACATCATCTTACCCCGTTATACTACCAACTGTTCCACGTGACTTGACTAAAACATGTAACCTTGGTCACCTCATGCGCACATGCGTATTGACTTAACACAATCGAAAATTGTGGCAATAAAATCGTCACTCCCTTCTTTCCAACTGCGCCAGAGATTGGGAATTATGAAATCCGTACAATATCAATAAGGCCTAATTAAATAAAGATATCAAATGAAACTAGTGAATAACAAAACTGAAAACAAGTTATTAGCGCACACCAGCAGCCGTTGCCACACGGTTAGTTTGCATGCCATTCGCATCGCCCAACAAGATCGGAAAATTCAACCGTAACATCGCAGTCCTAAATTCACTATTCAGTTCTTGTTACTTGCAATAGATTTTCAGACAAAGTGACTGAAAAAAAAACGACCGGATTCAGGCTCCCTATTCGAGACATCTGTAATATGGACAGACTGCGACATCCGTGGTCTATCAGCTACCGGCTAATTTAAAAATGGCGTCTTTGACGGGTGATAGACGGAGTGACCGACCTTGCCAATCAGTGATCCAATCCCAAGCGATCTGGTTCCACTGGCAGTCCAATCTTGACTTCTGATAAGGATAGCATTAGTTATGCATTGTCGTTACTTGACGCTGTCATTAGTGAAGTCCCATCTGGAAGGTCGATGAAAGCGACTTATTTCAGTTGAATTTTTAAGATATAAGACTAGCCGCAAAATTCACGGATGCATCAGGCTAGACCTGATTTTTGTGTGTAAACAATTGTGCGATTGAGTTTTTTTATAAGCTAGCTAGGTTTGCCGAATTGACATGAAGTTTAATGAAATGTCCCAATTATGTTATGTTCAATGATCAATCCACCATATCCTGCTCAATGTTATATTTGGCCGAGGCTGTTCATTCATACATATATGTGGAACCAAATCACAAAATAATTTCACGTCATTCTACCTGAAAGTGTTTGGGTGTACTGTTCGCTAATTTGTATTGTATTTGTATTCGTACAAACCTATACCATAAGAGAAGCCCACAGTGACATGCATCAACTTATCCTCATACTGAAGAAATACGTTAGTTGATTCTAAAGCTTTGATGATGAATTCGACCGGTGTATGTTTCGAGTGGTCAGATTTTCGGCCAAACAGGGAACAATGGTGTTTCCACGAATAGTTATGGGTAACTGTATGAATCGTAAGGTAAAATGTATTGGGACTTAGGATAGGCCGGTTGAAAGACTATTGCTTGAGGACAGAGCCAGATGCAGACCACACAGCCTCATGGTTGCAGACGGTAAATCGATGTCGTCCGGCTCGTTTGCGCACCTGGCCTAATGAGACTTTATGCGATTGTATGCCACTCCAAGTTTTAAGGTCGCGGTTGCCGGTTCCCCACCCTTCCCTGTATAGCAGGTCCTGGTGTTTATGGGGTATGTCCCTTCCGCTACACTGATGCGTGAAACGCATCATTAAAAAACAGTGGTGAAGATTTTGGAACTTTTTTCAAATCAGCGAAAATTTAAGGCGAATGATACAGGCGATTGTGAAAACTATGGTGATAGGCCGAGGGCGGCAAACTGATTGATTTCAATTTTGAAGGCACAGTGTGACCGGACATGAAAGTAGACAGCTGTCTGAGTCTCACTGGACGGTTAAAAATGTGTCATGACCATCCCCGGTTTCGTCGATATTGGTTTTCATGTTGTTGTTTGTTTTTTTTTTGCTGAGTCTGTCCCAGTACATAGTCCTATGGTAATAAAGGGCAAATCACTTAAGTAAGAAGGCGCGGGAAAAAATTGACAGACAAGCAAAACACTTCATGCAACTTCGATTCAAATGAGAACGAATGGAAAAATCACAAATTTGGAAGGGGAAAGTTGAGGAAATTGTCAGATTCCTAAGTGGGCTGACACGAGCAACATCGGTGGAGTACTTCAATAACTGATCACGAAGCTCATTTGTAATTCACTGACTTGTGTCGAAAACAATTATGGACAGAAGAGGCTGTGTTGAAGGGCTATATTCTCTACCAAAGATATTTATATTGTCCAGCCCCACTCGTGTACACCCAGTCGTCCCAGTCACGCTAACAGGGAGTTGGATCAGACAAGCGTCTTTGGTCTCCGTAGCCGTATGGTATGTGGAAGTGTCTCGGATGCGTCCAAGAGTTTCATGTTTTGATGAACCAAAAAACGACATCATTCCACTTGTGAGGGACTGTCATTTAGAAGGGATATTGAGACGACAGAGTGAAGGCACCTGGCTAAAATATTTGATTTGCTAAGTCTGTGAATGGGAACAATTGTGATCTAACCCTTGTAGTCGGGGCTAGATTGAGTGAAGCATTCGGAAGAAATGTAGCACTAATCTTTAAAACTGATAGGTAGTCAAAAATTACAATTGCTGTTCTTTTGATTGAACGAAAGAGTTCGAACACTTGTTCTGCGATGATTGGTACTAAATGCTGGCGTGTATTCGGGAACCATGACAATAAGAAATATCACGAACGAAAAAGAAAAGAGGATCGGTTTCACAGGCCTGTAAACAAAATTGCAGTCCATAATTCAGAGAGGTTTGAGAAATGGAACAACAAGAGGTGGAATGCAGGAAGTGGTCTGTTTGATGCCAGTCCATATTTGCTATTATCTGACCATTTTCATTTGAGGTGTTGCAGTGTCAGTTCTGGTCAACTACTCTTAACGTGCACGGACAACTTGTGATGATCTGTTTATATAATTAGGTTAGCTAAATGATGAGAACATCGAAAACAAGCCTGTTTGCTACTTTCGTGTTCTCACTCCGTACATTTACCTTCATCGAAAATCAAGAGGTCAAATCTTGGATATATGAACACAGTATGCGGAATCCGTAAGTCAGCCTTTCCTTCATATATAGAATATGGATACCTTGTCACAGGCGTTTGTTATCACAGCAGAATTGGAGTTGGCTGACATTTGATGAACGGGGCTCTTTAATTTCTGTTCTGTTCATCTTCACAAAAACTTTACTTCGCTGGAAGCAACAAGAGCGTCACAAGGGAATAACATTTCTAGGATGGAGCGCATGTCCAGAATCAAACTGAGCGTGTCAGTGCGAACTCTCGTATTGTTATTTCATAATTCAAAAGGAAATCAGCAGCATGTTCAACAGAATGAGTGGCTCGTCCCGGGTTCGCATCCCGGTTCGGGCGCGGTGGATATGCACTGCTGATGTTTCCTGGCAAGGATGAAACAAATTCCACGATTTCTTAATGATGAGTTGATTGACAATATCACATGTGGAATTATTTCATGAAAAAGAAGAGTGTTTAAATGCGAAGATCAAGGTAGTGGTATTTCTATTCCAACAAACTGTCCCAGGGACCGTAGAGACGTAAGGCGATATACCTCAAACCCCAGAAGAAATAACGAATGGTCGCTAGTTGGGGTGGGAGCACGGGCTTCGGACAGAGAATAACTTAAGGTGGTTTTTAATAATTAGATCTATGATAGAGTCAACTCTGGTTGGATAAGCCGGGTACGACCAGCTAGATCAAGAGCATCTACGTTGATGTGCACGTTATCCCCTAACTAAGAAACTAGGAACCAGGCAAAACAGAATCGTTGACAAAAGAAATCGGCAAAGTATAGGCCATTTTTAGAATGGTCCTCCCACATCAATAAGAGTTTGGATTGCGCGGATTAACAGTTGAATAGTCAGTATCTTTCAATAAATAAGCAAAAATGAGTTTAGCCCTTAACGGATCAGGAATGACTGACATTGGTGCCTACCCAACCTCAAGCCTTGAATCGATAAAGCAATGATCACATCAAAATTGTAGGGTGGTTAGTCAACAATGCGCGCTGCCGGAATCTTCCGGAACCACAGTGGCAACCATTTTGAAAGCTGCATGCACTGTTCTAGAAATCCGATCAGTTTCGGATCAGTGTTCCTTAGATTTTCATCGTGGCAGTCATTGTGATTCCGAGTAGGACGCAAACGCGACATGAACGGAACATTTTAAAAGCCACTTTTTCTCCAGGCTCATAATAACAAAAGGTAATAGTGAATCTACAGGTAGACGAATTTAAAAGTGATGAATGATCCGGCTGTTGCATTCATAAGCACCAGATTTTAATCATGGTCACAGGCACAGGTGTTTCCGCCTGATGTTCATGGGTTGGAGTCCTTCGGCCTTCGGTCAACATATTGGCTTGTCAAGCCTCAGGTGGCCATGATCCCGTTGTAGTTTGGGCAATAAAAATGTGAAAGATTAGAAATGAACGATAAATGCCCATGGAGAGTTTGTAACGGTATCTTTGTGTGCATAGTGATAAATTATATGTACTAGTAATCGGATCACTCGGCCGACTCTTGCTCGAGGGAAAGGTCAAGTGAATATAAACAATAGAGAATAACTAGGGAAGGTCATTGAATGAGAAGTGAGGACAGTCGAAGAACTGAGTTCAGCTAACAAATTTTCTGCCTATTAGTCAATGTGCCAGGAAATCGATGGGAATGAACGAAGTAACAATGTATTACTGTTCGATTGACTTCCGGCATGCACTAGGTGAATCCTGTTTCAATAATCATCAGAAAAGAAAGCGAAATGTACAGATACAACTGCTGTCTGTGTATGTACGGCTGTGCATATCTAAGAACCATTCACATGAAACGACCTGGATGTCACTTCCGTTTCCGCCTTGTGGGTAGAAACGTTTTGTGGATTTTCTGCGGTACTTACCTAGTCAACTTCCGCTTAATACGGTTGCATTTTTTTTCGATAGGATGATGAAGCTTACTTGAGTGCTTGATACGCGAAAATTGTCCGATTGAACACGTGACCAGTTCGTTGCATCTCACCCGCAGGTCTAGATATGTTGTCACACACACCTCACTCCAGTAACGAAGCAGAGAACGCATATCGGGCGTAACATCATTAATATGAATGTAGGGACGTGTTGCGATCGTTAATGCATTCTTCTAGAGATACTGTCCCCAGAAATATTCTGATTGAAATCTGTTGCTCTAAGAAAAGCGAAATGGTCTGAATTTGAAGTAAAGCGAAAAGTCAATCTTCCAATGCAATGTAAAGAGGCAAAGAACGGTGATTCTGTTTGCTTTCAGCACACGGACTCGACCATCCCCTAGCTCAGTTTGGGTTGCGTCATCCTATGCTAGCTCAACGATGCCTGTTTGAATTTGAAATATCTGAGTGTTTCAAGATTTGTTCGGGTCTTTGAAACACGAATACCTCAGTGTTCACCTGGTTAGGCAAACGAATGGGGGTGAACTGTCCCTATCACGAGCATTTACGAACCCACGAGAGGAAATTCTCAGCTAAACCGGGTGAGAACGGAAGTGGTACGATTAGTTGAGCTCGGTAAAAATTCAGATGATCAAGGGATCAACCAGTCTTACCTCGTCTGTTTGCATCCCGATTTTACCGGGAACCTTCGCTCATGGGCCCGGGAATGGCAACTATGGGCACAGTTCACTTCTGCCTGGCCAAGTGAAAATTTAAGTCAACGTGTTTGAAACCCGACCAAATTTTCAATCACTTCAATTTTTTAGATTAAACTAGGCCTCGTTGGATTTGTGCGAAATAACGTAATTCTGAATGAAACGGGGATTTTGTTATCAAGTCTGCGCGGTCCAAGCAAGCAGAGTTAAACTGAATTAGGGTTGGGGCAAGATCGACTACAAATTTTCGTCTCGTTTATCTTCGCGCAAACTGACGGATCAATCTTTAGAGCCTTTCAAATGAAAAAAGTCCCGACAAGGTAAAATGACTTCTGTTCGGCTATGTTCGATTCCATTTCATTATTTATAAACATGCGGAAGTAGTGGAACCAGGTAACATGACCGATCACGTGTTCGAAAGAGAGAATGATCTCACAACTCCTAAAATTGTTTCCCATTACGGGACTTCATCCTGCACATGGGCACCTAAAGCGGGAAAGCGCACGCGTAAGGAATTGTGAGTACGGCTAAATGCACGTGTCTTTACTTTCCCCATCCTAATCTCAAACTCATATGTGATAAGCGCATTTTCCGGCAAGTTTTGACAAATCCCAGCAGTCGCATTTCATTGAAATAGGAGCTGTTAGTGGTTTCTTTGTGGGTATATATATATATATCTATATATAGGCCTGGCGACTGGCAATTCGGCTTGAGAAAAAACAAGACCAACTTGCTGTTGCACTTTTACTTATCCGTTGTCCATGATCGAGAGAAATCCCCCGAGTTTTCAGTCCGAGAATTCAGTCGTCCGCAACCAAACGCATTATCGTTTTAAATCCCGTCAGCACGTTTTCATGAAATTATTTGGAATCAGTTAACAAGCTCAGAAGTGCATGAACAAACTGGTTTGCAGATAGCGAGTCAGCGAGTCAGCGAGTCAGCGAGTCAGCCAGTTGCTGAAGTATATAGGAAAATTCGTTTCGAGTATCCAGTCGCAAGTCGACAATCGCCGCATCATTACCGGCTGTTCCAACCAATGGTAATGATAGAGAACAGCGAAGTGAAGGCAATACAAAACCAGATCGGGTACATCGCTCTCCTACGTTCAACGCTAACTGGTCATTTGGTTAGCCGACTGACTCAGCCCTTCACCACTAACTGACATTCTGAGGTGGCTTTTTGGCTCAGCCATTCGATTAGTGCAATCATTGCCACCGGAGTTTTACTGGTCTCAGAACGTGGTACAGGGTACGGCGATTCACCAGCAGCTAGGGTCAAAACCCGCGGTTTTCCGTCGTGTACGCATGACATGGAACGTGCTAACACAGACTTCGCACACACGGACGATCAGAAAAAATCATGTGCTCCTTTGAAAGCTGGTACCCAATAGAGTTTCAAATTGGCTTGATCTATTGGATGGATTCTTGATTGCATTTTCCAGTAGGACTTTTTGTCCAAAACAACTCCACTTAATCAAGCCGGATGGTCCGCACTGACGTGTAAGCCAAACAACGCCTAACCAGATGCGAGCCCCTCTAAGTAACAAGTAAGAATACTAGTTAGTCCAGCGAATATTTATTTACAGTCACGTCTCGTAGACAGATAATCAGAAGGCAGTTACCCTGTCTGCGGACATTAATCGACAAGTCATATTAAATTGGCTTCCCAGGAAATCGATCAATTCCGCTCACGTCACATCTGTGTAGCATGTCATCGTGAAGGTGGACCACTCGTTCGTTTCGTCTACAGTCGTAAGTGTAGTGGAGTATTACATTGACTTCGACACAAAAATCTAAAGTCAGTGTAATTAAGCCGTCAGCACTGAAAGACCAAATTACGTCAAGAATCAATTAATTATTCAAGAATTAATCAACAAATCAAAACATGTTCCACGCATGCTAAAAGGAAATGGGAATTGGGAACTGGGATGATAGTTGGAAATTTTTCGACGTTAAATCGTTTTCATCAATTAGGATAGTGCATTCTACCTTAAAAACAAAGGCACCCGACAAGATCATCAGTTTGGGATTTGCGGTGTGAAAACTGAACATTAAGTGGGCCTCGTTTTGATGAAAAAGAAAATTTGGTAAAGGGGCCAAATAATTTCACAAGTTAGTGGTCGCTGAACACGGTGTTTAGGTCACAAACATTCCACCCCCACTCGAGGTAATATCACGAGCACGTGGGCGGGGTTGACTGTAGTCTCTGATATTTATGAAGTAATTCGGTCTGTCTTTAGCCTCTGGGATGACCTACAGTAGTCTCATTGCGTGAATTTGGACTGACGGTGTGTCCATACGTAGAATACACTGGGACAGCGATCTTCGAAAGGGTTGCTTGACCGACCCAATGAATAGAGAAACAGGAAAACCAACTTGAGCCGAAAATCAGTAAGTGCATCGGCCAGCTTCAACACGTGTACAACGAAATAAATACGACATTCAACGAGGAACACGTTACGGACATAGTCTTGAGGGTGTGGCGTCCACCGGATTGGCCAGGGATCTAAACAATTTCGCCTCAGGCTTGAAGGTCATACATCCTTTTTGATTCGTGGACATTTGGGGATTGGATTTTGTAGATACGCGCATGCAGGAAGTTGGCATTCATAAATGCAAAGATCCTGATTTGTCGGTTTCCTTTCCTGCTTCTTTGGTCAATTGAATCACCTGCTCTTCAGCAACCTTTGCACGTAATGCGTTACAATAATAGTAGCAAGAGATTTCATGGATTAATGAAATAATTCATCAAGGCGCATCAACGCCCAACAATCAACCACCACAGCTGTGTAGGTCGTGTACAAATGCCTGGGCGTACGTAGGACTCGACTATTATGCTCCACTGGTCTGTGGCCATGTAGGGCAGTGACTGATAGATGTTAATCTAATACGATGAAGATCAACAAACTGCTGACAGCCTGTCCGATCAGCGTAATGGCGACAACTTTCTTCTCATACCTATTTATCACGAGATCGCATCTCAGTTCGGGCACGGCGGAAATGCATTGCTGATGCCGCCTAACAATCCAAACGAATTGGCTATGCAGTTCGTCCACGGTTTGCTAATGAAGAGTTGAGCGTTGATACCGGTTCAACATGCCTACTGATTGTTTTATAAAAACTTTCAGTTGTTGGGTATTAGCCTGCCTCAGTTATCACTGACAATGTTTCTAAAGACTGGTTTACATATAAATAGATATAGCCCACTGAGAATGAACAAACTGCAACTCAAATTGTTGCCTGTAGATTTCGTTTGTTGTGCGGTTGAGTTAGTCAGAAGCTCAGGTCTCGACAACTGCTCAAACCATTTGACCTTGCTTTCATGACTGCCAGCTAGTGCACCCTCCTTGTACACACAGGTGTAAACAAGAAGTGGAGAGCAACGCCTCGGATGAACAACAGAAACTCCCGGGCCCTGAACTGAGCTGAAAAGTTGGGTGCTTCTCCTAGCCCATGTGGCGGATTAGCTTCGCGTATGCCTGTCTATTAGTGTTTGATCTGACGCATTGTTTCCAGGTTTGCTAATGCACAGCCTGATAACTGATTTGACTGAATAAACGAAAATTGTTAAATTTCCACTCCTGATCTGCGATGAGCAGACTGTCAGTGTCGCCGTGTTTGACCGTAGACGTACCGGGTTCGTATTATCCCTAGGCCAACGGCTTCCTCTTTTGTGGCCGCGACTGGCATCGGGAAAAATGTCCATAATTTCGGAACAATAAAGAAGATAAACAGAAAAGTGTAAGTAAAGGACAAGGCGTCCAACAATATTTAGGAACAACTACGGAAAGCTCTATTGAATGCTGGTAAATGCACTAAGGATACTATCCACATCAGCTGGGGTCGGTCAACCGGATGTTTGGACAAACAGTAGATTTCAAAATTTTGCAGCATTCCGTGTGTCTTACCTTGGTTACCAAAAATCAGACTGACTCAGTATAAAAAATGGGAACCCCTTGGAATGTGCTAATAATACACGGTTCGAAAGAATGACTTAACCTTTTATTCTAAACTATAACCCTAACGACTTAATGAGTCACTTAGCCAACACAGGTCATTATTTTTTGACCCAATATCACAAACGCGTCTGTTCAACTAACTCGTTGGTATTTTTTCTCCAATAACTAAGAAATTTCGATACCAGTGCAATCGGTTTTCCGTACACTTTCCCTAGACAAAAGGGCCAACGTAAAAGTTAGTCCTCGCAGCTGACTTCGCAGTGGATAAAAGGAACCACGGCGTTTCGCAGCGTGCTTGTGTTTGGGCCTCGCGTCACATTAACGCTGAAAACCTGCACAACCGATTAACTGCGCCCACGTGATTCGACCGAGTCACGTGATTTCGTCGCTCGGCTGTCCCGTATGCTTGTAGGTTAGCAATTCCTCGCCGTGCGTGAGACCAGACGCGTAGACCTCAATGCGTGTCTTGCAACTTTATCATATTCTAATTTTTTCTTCCTTTTATTACGATTATTTTCCTTGAAAATTACCACTGAGCACATTGAGAAAACACAAGTTGGCGAACAAGCTCGTTTTCAGTGCTTCGTACTCATGCCATTTTACATCACTATATATCTTGACAAAATTTTTCACTATAGGAAGGATTGGATTAGCCAGATACAAATAGGGGTGGGCAAGGAATTTGTGGTGTTACATGCATAACCTGAATACACAAGAACGAGTTGTATTGATTGTTTTGTTGTCTAGGGTTTGTATTGGGACGGAGGGCGGGCCAGGGGAGTTGAAGCGCAACCACAAATTGTTTTTGATAGCACAGGGGAGGATTGTGAAGACGGATTACGACAGCTTCCGCAGTGCTCAAGAGGCGACACTTTGCCAACCTGGATTGTTGACCCCTGACCTTATACAGGGTCCGGAAAGCTTGCGTCACATTCACGGTTTGGTTAGTCTATGCTAGATGTCTGATTGCCAAGACAAAAGAATATGCACAGAAGATACTCTTGAAGCTGAACTGCAGACGGTCAGAAGATGGTTTCCCAATTAGATTATTCGACAAGATGTCGAAGACAGAGCAGGAAGTTCCTAGGAGGGCGACAGTGGAGAAAAAGCCAGTATACATATCTCTGCCATTCAAAAGTGACACGCTAGCAGAGATAGCACGATGAAGACTGACTAGCGCTATCAATAAGACATTCTACGCAGCCAAGCTTCATATCCTGTTCAAATCCCGCCCCGTAGTGTCATTATGGTTGAAGGACAATGTCCCTGATTCTGCAGCCTCGTTTTGTATCTATTCATTCACATGTTCCTGTGGGACAATGTACATCGGCCGCACGACAACACATTCTTGTGTATTCAGGTTATGCATGTAACACCACAAATCCCTTGCCCACCCATATTTGTATCTGGCTAATCCAATCCTTCCCATAGTGAAAATTTTTGTCAATATATATACGATTATTTTATTGTTGCTGTTGTTGTTGTTGTTGCCGTTGGTGTTGTTGTTTTTCGCAGCTGATTACATGCTCCGATATTCGGATCACTCATTGCTGGAATGTATTATGCAAGTGGCCTCAGAATCGCCAAACAAAAGAGCTGACTCTTCACAAGGCCGGATAAAATAAAACGACCGCGTTATCAAGGTAGGTCTAATCTGGTTTGCTAATTACATTGTCTGTTTGACCTGATCTAGGTGGGTTTGGAACAGCCACCGAGCGAATTCCCAATCGAATTCGGTCCTTCGTGATATAATCAAGGTCAGCCGAAATGTTTGGTGACTAAGGCGCAATCCGGCAATGTCCCGTCGTTCACCGTCGGTCGCTATTTTCGGAAGACTAAGCTGTCAAAAGAATTACGAACTACAAGTGACAGAAGAAACTTCGGCTCTAATCATGCAAATCATGAGGATTATAATCAAGTGCACAACACATCCACAGCGGCTTGAAGAACGATTACATCGTTGTTGATCAATCATTCGTTAAACTGCTTAGTCACATACACAATTGATGGAGACTTCGTGTCTCGAGCCATACGTGCAACAAATAATTCACAAAGACCGTTCGTAAAGATAGATACGAGCATACAATGTATCGAAGAAAGGGCAAATTTTATTCGGGTTGTCTGATGATGATAAAATAATACCTCACGGTTGTCGGACACCGAATTGCTTGAATGTATCTGCATAGCGTAAGATTCAGTAGCGTTCCCTTTGTTCAGATGAATCAAAATATTGGCAAGCCAAACGTGGGACTGAATGCAGCACTGCTTACTCGATTCACATTGCATCAATCGAATCGGAGTCCTGTTCACAATTGCAAAATTTCGTAGTTGGGTCACTGGAGTGTCTACATGCCATTTTTAATTCTCAGGCAATATCAACTCTGACCTCGCCATTCAGAATCTACGGCAGTGCTGCACAGCTGCTCCATTTAATTTGTTCGGAATCGTCAAAGTCGCATATCCACCGCGCCGAAAGGGACGCGAAGCTGGGACGAACTACTGTGAACCGAAAGCCTGAACGGAGGCGAAAATGAGCAAATTCGTCAGTAGCCACAGATAACACATTGGATATTACTGGCTTGGAAATAGGAAGCGCGATCCAAGAGGTATGGAGTAACAGCACAGCCGTTAAGTCTGGCCCGCTCAAAAGAGTCGTCACTTTTGCCGATCGAATGTTCGGAATTCTGTTCGCAGTCTAATCACCCATTCTTCAGACCTAGTTGATAATGCGCCAATTTTCTTTTGAATTCGAATTTAACAAATAGGATTTTAATTATCCGAGTCTCTTTACTGCAACCAACAGACAATAGCGGATGCAGTTTCGATGTGAAATGTCGCATTACAAAAGCCACCATTAATGGCCAGTACGCATCAAAGTCGAAGGCTAATCCCAAACTGGACCGGGGCGTGTAAGTCCAAATGGGTTCATTGAAGCTGGAATTTGGTGAGTATATCCGTGGTTTTCTGCATGAGAAATCGGTTTCTTGAATACTTCAGGTTCTCTTTTAAAAATGAATCTGTACTGACAGTCATTGCTCACGCAGCCGGCATAACGTGCACATTCATACCCAGTGATGAGCGCATGAGCACGAGCTCTGAGTTCATTTGTTGTACTGTATTAAAGTATTCTAGGAGAATTAGTCCTATTAAAAATAAAGGGAGTAACGATGCTGTTTGATACTAACGCAATTGGTCATCAATTATCATTCGGTGTTTGAGTTTCCAACTATGATGATACGATATAAGATGAGTGGTGAAACGCGTCAGCAATGTAATATGCCTAACGCGGGGTTCTCAAATGTCACAAACTACAAAACCCATCCAAAACTATTAGCCAGAGAAACTGGAAGTCTGATGGGACTAAAGACTTTCTCAGAACTTCGAAGTATTAAGATGGAAACAAAACGTTGTATTTCTTCCGAGAGAATACACTCACTGGCAGCGTCAAATCATCCACAGTCAAAAGTCTCGTTATGGTATTTTGGCTAGTGCTTGATGAGAATGGAATTAATTTTGACGGACCCATTGTCAGACCCACTATACTTCGGGTTGAAATTACTTAGCTCCTCTCAAGTCTAAGCTACCACAAACCTAGGTTTGATTTTTCTATGCTAACGCAGACTGTTTCAAGCGTGCTGTTTTTCTGATCTCTTTAGTTTGTTTGTCGTTGTCACTTCCTTCCTAAATGAAACTACACAATACATCGTCTTTTCTGATGGGTCCCCGGCCATATGAGGGTTACCTAGGGAGAAATTTGTCCGGCGGTGTTTGGATTCGGACTCCCCATCTTTAGATTAATTGTCTTGGTGTTAACTGCTAGCATTAACGATAATCAGTCAGCGCAGAACACGAAATTGTTAACCATGTTCTATCAGTGCCTAAGACATCATTAAGAATGCATGAAATCACTGTATAACTGTTTCATCCTGGTTCATCGGTAGCAGTGCCTATAGGCCGCATGGCTTCAAGCCGAATGCCTTCGACATTGTGTTAGCCGAGCAACCAACAGCCCACTAACAAAGTGATTAACCGCCTCGTCAAGATGAAATAACTGCAATACTTTTACGGTTTCTTAATCGTCAGTTGATCCTTGAAAATCTTTAACAGAAATCCGAAATACAAACTGTGATCCATTCAGCAGGATGACCAGACACGAAACCTGCTAAGAATTGCGCTTAAGTCGCAAGTCAACCGGTGACATAATTAACAATCAGATAATTATCTAAGAGGACTTCGCAAAGTCCATTAGAGTATCAGTTTGAAGGGTGAAAACAGGCTACTCACTGCTAGTATCACCCATGGATTCCGCTATTCGAAAGAGGAAACCTCGATGCAAGTGAAATGAGAGGAAACTGTAGAACAATGAGAACTTCCATAAATGGAGGAAAGAAGGGCAGTCTTATTAATAGATTTGAGTCAAGCATCTGGTACGCAAGACCCGGCGCTAGCGAGTTGGATTCACGCGGATAATCCGGGTGGAGGAAGAGTTGAACCACCCGCATGCCAAATATACTACTGAGAAGAAAAACCCTTTCTGAAGGTTAGCCTTGCCTAACCGACGAAAATCCTCCCACGAAACGCCATGTGATTCTTAAATAGACTTACCAACCATTCAAGCTCCTAACGATTGAAATGAGATTCTAATGAAAACACGTACTTCACTTTGCAGTGAACATAAGACGGAAGAATGGGAGCAAATCCTAGTGGCGACTGACAGTCAGCTCCTAAAATAAAGACATCTTTTGATAACAGGCCATTTCACTCAAATGAAGAATATTCGATAGATAAAGCGGATACGTGTTGTTATCATTTTAATCGCTACCATGAGATCAGACACCCAGTTTTTCATACAATTTTTGCTGTACATATAGACTGTGGAGGTTCAGAAGCAGCGGTGTCTCTTGGTAGGGTTCGAGGAAGGAATCACACCAAGTGCCACCCTTCGGCATAAGCGGTACTCGATTTCAAGTGAGGGTTCCAACAGATTTGCTCTATTTCGTACCCAACAATATCGTCTAGATAGATTTGGACACCATTTTAGGGGTCCCAGAATGCGGTGTCTAGGAAATGGTTTCACTGAAGCTGATCTTATAGATCTTCCTAATATCCAACGTGCCCTATGGTCCACAGCATGACTCGCAAACGTTAGTCATTGGAACATGCGCGATTTTGTATCATAAACAGACTTTTTTCGTCCTATTGTCCTGAACGATGTGAGAAGTAAACACGTATCAATGCCTACATTTTTGATCCTTCATTCGGTTTTCTAAAGGATTTGTGCATGAACTTTCCGTGATGAATAAAACGTATTCTCAGTAAGATTGTGCAACTACACTCGTTTTTGCCGCTGTGAATTTTCTGGCTAGTGGGACAACGATGCCCGAGGAAAAGATTGAAAAAAACGGTTAACAGAATCGGAAATGTTTTGGTGAAGCACCAAATAGAATCTCACCAAGGATAACAGTTCCGTGAACAGTGGAAAATTTCACAGAATGCATCAATTTGTCGCCGATTTATGAATAGCTTTAACTAGTGTCGAATTAATGATGATCAATCGATTAGAATTTGCGACAGAACCCTATCCCGCCCAACACTTCCGGTCCACATTCCAGGGGGTCCATAGGGGGATCGATTTGTTTCTTTTGTTGCCACATTCGACCGCCCATATTGACAGATGTGCACACCTACGATAGATGTTTACGTATCATACAAAAATCTTTGTACCTCGATATGAGAGTGCAAGTTTGTGTCCTCCATTGTGTTCACTCGAGACCAGACTGTACTGTTAATAGGTGCGGAGTACTTCCGGAACTAGAGCGAATAGATCGTTTGTCTCGTTCGGCCAATCACAGTCCGATTAAACTCGCCTGTGATGGATTAGGCTCACTGAGAATAAGACGCGTTTAGGGGGATAAAATAGGCTGATAGGTAGACAAAAAACGTAACATGTAAACAGAGCCTGTATTTCGCGTGACTGACTGGGTGGAGATGAACGATTTAGCGACAGTTGCGTGCTAAACGTATGCGCACTGTGGCACTGTCCATTCGGCCGGATGGCTGAGTGATCTGGTTCACTTTCCCATAGCTTCCTGATTCATCGTATCAAATGCCACACTGGGATTGCATATGTGGTATCAACGGGGATTCGTGAACCCAACTCCAAGTCACCGGAGAGTCATGCGATAATTCATCAAAAGTGAATCGGATGAAAATGTGGATCGTGACTTATAACCCGGGTATAATGCTTCAAAGTGGGTAAAAGAACTTGTTTTGCGTACGTCAATCCTGACTAGGCGACCAGGTGCATGCATTTGGTGTGTGTGTGTGTGTGTGTGTGTGCCCGTGTATGTGATAGAGAGAGATTCAGTCGTCAGGCCGGTTGCATGACCAAATTTAGTTTTCTGTACAGAACCAAAATTGATATCACAAACTGGGATATTTAGGAACGCCTATGTGTACCTTTGTGTGCACGCGCGTTTGTGCATGGACGTACTTGTGCATGTCACATGTTTGAATAGAAACTCACCGACTCTTGTTTTACTATAGTCCGTACAGATAAGACGTCCGTTGGAAGAGCTCATCCTGTTTTGATTAACAGGTTGATACGATTTCCGGTCAGTCACGATGTGAACGTGATGATTACGAATCATTACTCGGAAAAAGAACATTACCACAGTTAATTGTTCACAACTTATTACATTATATTGGTGACAAGTGACATAAACGTTTGCCAGTGTAGAATCCATGGGGATAGTCATACACTACTTAAGGTGGGTGAGACATGATGAGACTAAATGCCTAGGGAAAATAATTTTGTAAACATGTAGAACTTAGGTTTTTCCGGGCATGCTCGAAGTGCAGTCGGACACTTAAAAAAATTGTAAACAATCAATGTGAGAACTGCCTTGGCGGAAAATGATTCTTTTTTTGCCATTCCATATCCCCTAATGTCCGCCACAACCCACTGATAATCAGCCGGTGGCATAAGAACCGAATACCCAGATCGAAGTGAAGTTACTCCTGGTCAAACTATGAACGATTCCGTTACATTGTGAATTGTACCCTGCGATAGGAACAGCCTACATCCACTAGGTCGCTTGGATCCAAGGACGGCAGTCCAAATGATAATGAGTTGGGCGAGCTCAACCCGTCACCACTCGGCGTGAACTGGAAATAGTGAATTAGTGTGTATCTACTTGCCTGTGCATTTGTGGGTGTATGGAGAAGAATGTAAGTTAAGAAGACAGTCTGAATCAGAAGAGTATTAATAGATTTGCCAGATAATGTTCGAGAATACGGAAACCGATTGCATGAACCCATCGATAGGTCGGAATCAAAAATCAGGACCTTGAGTTCACTTGATAAAATTTCCTATAAGCGGCCTATTTCCTAAGCAGACAGAGCAGAATGATTCTTTTAACTTGTTAGGAATCGACAACTTATGTTCCAGTTCATTCGTTTTTTAATGTATACTCATTAGACGCTCAGCGATCCCTCGGCTTCTAGGCCAGCAGGTGATCGACAGGGTTGACTTTTATCATCAAAGTTGAATATTATGTTGCTTGCCCGCGCCGTGTTTCCCGTACGGAAGACAACCCTGGACTCTCTCAAACAACGAGTGGTGAGTGCGTGATTACATTTCCATATTTTAATTGTTGCCAAAGTCAGACGGCTCATGACTCTGCTACAGACGAATCCAACGTCCATGACCTAATTTCAATTTTTGTTTGGCTTTCCACGGCCCGTGAACAACCAATAGTACTGATGTGACTCAGCCTTCGGAAGAGTTGTCTTCATGAACCTCGATGACTGCTTAAAAAATACGAACGATACATGTAATTCAAAGGGTGATAAACTGTGAATCGAGTGAATAAATTTAGTACTGCTGTTTTTCAAGGTGTAGACCAGAATGCGACTGCAATGGGTGGAGAGAGTGATCGACTTTGTGTAACCAACCAATCGGGAGTAGTTGTCCACAGGAGTACCGGTGGCCAAACGAATATGATTGTGCCTCTCGGACGTGAAGATCGTGGGTTCGAGTCCCTCCAGGGCCGGCCAACTTCCCCAATTGACAATCCCCACTTAGCCGCGGTGACCTCTCCTGAGGATGATGTCAACTGTTGTTTTATTGGTAAAAGGAAGTAAAAGATAAATCCTTTGCGTAACTGACAAAACCGCCTTATCGAAAAACAGGTTCAATCTTGGTCAGGTTCTGTCTTGGTCAAGTGGACGGTATGATTCCCCCAGAAAGGAACTACAATTCGTTTCGCCACTCAGAGAAATCGGATCCACGCAGCTAGGGAGAAGTCCGAACGGCGAACGCGGGGGTATTTCATATACTATTTAACCGTACCGGGAATCTTCACAATATGGATCTCTCACGCGAATGCTTCGGAAACGAACAATGCACTTGAGTGACTAAGATCCGGGGGAAGAAACTTGTTTCGCTCTGCAATAGACGTCTAAGTCACCCGCTTACTTTCTTGCTGCAACTTGACAGTATGCATCTTCAAATCGACTTTTGAGAACTCATTAGAACATCTAGGTGAATAGAGCATATCTTCAGGCTGGTCATTGGCATCTGTGCAATAAGGCAGAATTTTGTTGAACATCCATCCGCAATCACGAAATATTCATGGAGCCTCTGTGGTCTGCCTGCGAGTGGCTTAAAGAGTGGATTCAGCCAGCTTCATAACCGTCTTTCAAGAAGTGGTCGGTCTAAGTGGTTGCATTAAGCTAAACCGTATAATTCCCCGTTTGAGAAGGATAGGACCACTCATATGAGTTATCTATACACCTTTCGCCGGAGCCTAGGAGCTTTTGATACTAACAGTGAGAACCTCAAAAAATAATTGCGAACTGCAAACAATGAACTAGTGTTTTTGCGCGATTTGCGAAGATCATTCATTCGGAGAACAATTTAACCGGGGTGAAAAACCAAAAATACATAACCACTAGGTTATCCAGCATCAAGCTGGACTGCGAAAATAAAACCTTACGTCAGTCAAAGAATAATTATATTAGGTCGAAAATCACTATATTAATCAACGGAAATGATAGATATTGCGCGCCGTTGATCAGCAATGAAATCGGGTCGATTACTGTCACAAGTAGCTGAATGTCTTCAAAAGAAGTTGAAGTTTGCAATGCCCAGATAAAGCAAAGTGATGAGGATCATCTTCAGTGATTTTCTAACTAGATTTTGCATGAACGGTCATCAGGAAAAGTTTAACATTTTGGTGATAGATGGCACCTCGCTCCTGATTGGCTTGTTGCCGCACCTGACCTATGTGGTTCAGTGCTACCCAAGGTTTCGGGGTCATGGTTACCGGTTCGCCTACCTCCCGTATGTAATGAGCTATAGTCGTTATGGCCCATACCCCTTACACTGCGCTCACAGTTCAAACCAATCATAAACAAAATATAGGGGGAACAAAACACCCTTTTTCAGCATGAAGACCGACGGTATTGTTTTCCGATGAGAGAACATTTTTTCATTTTTATTCCATCCACTCATGAGAAAATTGTTTGGCGTTCTAGAGGGAGTGAAATTTCTGCGATGACCGTCGATAAAATTGAATATTTACGAAATATTTGTCCGGTCTAAGTTACTTACACAACCTGCAACTGTCCTAACATTTTTGCCTCCTTACAAATCCTCGTCTTCTAACCGGAGGTGCAATTATTATTATATAACTGTTCCAGTTTATCCGAGTATGAATTTCGGAACTGGTTGATTCCACATAAAGATTCTGACAATGGGATGGGTACAATATCAGCAAAGGAAATTACATTGAAAGGAATCGGAGCTATTACAGGTTTGTCTGTGTTCTACCAACCTCTGATCATCATTCTGACGCTTTGGATTGCGGTTTAGCTATGCCCATCTAAAGCAAAATAGCAGCGCACTTTTGGACATCGTAAATTGCGAACCGGCTCACCACGATGGAATTGCTGAGCTCACTTGCGTGACGTGGTATCCCGTTGGGTCTCAGCGACTGATGACTTTGCAACGAACAAAGATACCCTTACTTATCACTGAGTTATAAGTACTTGATTACAGCCCCGGGGCTGTATATGTAGTTTGGATCGAAACGTCACGATAAACGTATTAACTCGGTGTACGTCTTCTCTGATGCTTATATAAACAGTCTGATACTCGCCACCTGTCCTGTTTCAACAGATCCTCCTGAGGTGAATGCCCTCGAGGACATCCAAGTCTTAGGATGTCGTAAGGTGCCGCAGTCCGATGGCCTTTCCTCAAATCCGTTTAGATATGGAGGAACGGAACTGGTCAGAGAACTTGAAATTTTGATCTCGGAGATCTCTTGCTCCGAGAACGTCCTTCTCACTGGGTGGGATCGTTTATTACCCCAATCTTTGCAGGTTGTTCAATGAGTGCAAAAACAGTATTTGTAAGAAACAGGCTGGATTTTGCATGTGACAGTAACACCGGTGGTTATTTTAATCCCTGCTGAACATCGGAGTTCAAAAATCAATTAACTAACTTCTTAAATTTTCAACTACTTTTTCAAAAATCCAAATCAATTTAGCCTTTGTCAAATCGATCAGGCCATATTTCAGAAGAAATGTTTCCGTGCATGCCTAGAAGCGTGGATCTGTTTGGTTGCAAACTGTGTCCATCGCAGTATCCTGTCACAATCTCCTTCGTGATTTTGTTTAGAAGATGAAGTAAGCGCAAAATATCATGTACTTCTGTACTACATAAAGGGTATCGATTCGATCCAAATAGATTGGTGTTTATTCGCAATGACCCTCTGATGACGAGCGTGGACCTATTATTTAAATCGTCGCATTAACCTATTGGAGTAGGGGCCACACTCTGGCACTTGTATTGGAAAGGGAAATGCTACAACCCCTCTTTTACGTGGGAGAAACAATAACAGAACGAATGGTTAATAGCACCTACCAATGAATCATGGACAAGGTGGCTGAATGCAGCCTGGGTTCACTAATTTTCACCTGGGCTACTAAAGTGCAACCCACAGTTATCCAAATTTTTACTACCTACAACATTACATGGTTCTAAACTGGCGTTCTCCCTGTCATATTCGTCCCGTTAATAGGACACGTGTGAAATGACCCATCCCAGGCTTGCGAGATCGTATGAGCTAAACGCATAGCAAATTCATTCAGAAGGACTTGCTTGCTTCTCTCCTGAAGTTCTTAATCCATTGATCGCAGAACTCATTGGTTATTTCATTGTCTGATTCACGTGCAGCAGTGATTAATGAATTCAAGAACAATTAGACCACCTATCTAATGAGACAATTTCTTGAACCTAGTCTAACTGGATGATCGGTGTTCCGAAATAGCAAAAATTCCCTCATCACAGTAACAGGAATGCGGAGTTGTGCGAAGAGTGTCAAACTATGCTGTCCACTTTCGGTTGCACATTTTATTCCATTCACATACTACTTGCCGAATGGACTGCATTTCGACGTTTTAGCCCGTCAAAGGACCGATTTTCGACTAGGTTTGATCGATTCACGGTTTAGAAGAGAACAGTCTACATACTGTTCTCGTTTGTGACCAAATTAATCCTTGGCCCGTCTAATTGTGTGCATTTATAAAAAGAGAAAACAGATCCAATTATTGGAATATTCCGTTCTACTATTTACTGATACATTTTATCTTCGATATTGACGGAAAGAGGACCGGGGGGAAAGATTAAACGTCGGTTCTTTATGATTAACCTAATACACGGTGAGACTGTGTGGTCATTACTGACATGTACTTCTGATCGTTCCAGTCTTATCTTGAAAGCCTCGTACTCCGCTTCGATGTCAAATCTCAATCTAAATTGATGTCCAATAGCCTGGGAAATTTAAACGGAATACTTTACCGTTGTTCCAAAGCTACTGAGCTGTGGTGTTTGGGTTCTTTAACTACGGAAAACATTGCAGGATCCCTAGAAGAACTACCAGATGTGAATGAACTGGGAATCGTCTGCGACATGCCCGCGCATGTTTACAGATCTTCATCAATAGACTAGTTCGTGTAAGCCCAGCTATACTATTCGGTTGTGGTCCACGAGATCCCATCCACCCCAAGCAATGGCTGGAGACAATAGATGATTCAGCTTAGTGTAGGAGTCAGCTAGGTTCTTCCATTCTAAGTTTTTTCATCTATATAGTAAATGAAGCCGTTATTTTTAAGCACATGGTGCAGTGAGGTAGCAACAGAGCACGTTGGCACAGGGTTACTGTTTGTACCGAGTGAACTGAACTAAACGACAAAACTGACAGGATAGCCAGTGTTACTTAAACACATACCCGATTATGTCCCATTCCCAGACAACATTTTTAAATCACATCTGATGTTTTTATTAGGTTCCCGTATTCCCCTTGAATAAATAAATTAAAGAACTGCACTTCTTGGCGCAGACCCAAATAAAATATGCTCATTCAGTCATGTTCATTCTCTGATGGACCGAATAATCTGATGTGACGGATAAATGTGTATTCGTATTCTGCGTCACTGGAGCATCGATAATCGTTGCGATCCGTAATCGACCAGTAAGTTCACATGACAATCTCATACATGAGACGATATGTTATAATTAGGACAGATATGCACATTGTTCCATCACTGGTTGAATTACCCAACACGGGTTTTATTTGCTTTCTGTGAACATCATTAAAGTGTCCAACCTTCTGCTCATTTGTGGCTGCGTGGTTTGGGAAAGTGCAACAGAACATGTGTGATATGTACGAATCACTCAGTCTGTAAGTCCGATTGGGGCACCTAGCAGATATGGAAAGGGACATCGGAAGACGATTTTCTGTTTCGGACGACTGGACCGACAACGGGGATTGGATCACCTTTTTCGCCTTCAATGCGTTGGACACAGATTGATCACACTGCATTCGCTCACCGGTGACACTGATCAGTCGAGGACTGCCTATCCTTCTGGTCCACACCTGTGGACTCAGGTCATGCTTTGGTCTGTGCTCGCTTTTGCTCGGGTCGACTGTGTAGTTACACCAACACGAAAAACATAGCCGATTCGAAATGGCAATCGCCAACTGCAATTCCTGTAGGTACTCTCAATACCCCTCAGCAAAGTGCCCGGGGTCCGAGCGAACGCTAGGAGTAAACCAAAGAAGCTCTACCCTAAGCAGCGAATGTCGCACTGGGTTCTTTGCCAAATAAACCGAAGAAACGATGGGTATCCTGGACTTCAGTTGCATTGTTAGATGCTCACAGATCCGTCCGTTCGGATATAAAATACGATGAGAAGCGTAAATGTCTGGGGGGTCAGCTGACCAAGATCCTGAATGACCGGAAGCAGTATGGATCGTGTAGGGAAAGTGTAGGGAAATGAAAAACTGTGCGGCTGTCGGAAATAGTCGCAACATCTACTGACTGATTAGGAATACTAGTCCATGGAGATCGAGTGTAACTGAATGATTAAGGAATCCAACGCCATGCTGAGTCACCCTCAGAAGCGTCGTCTGCAGCCTTGGACACAATATTTTAAGGAACATTTTACTTGGCCCACAACCACACTGGACTTTTCACTTGTCCCTTCAAGTGAGCCAATTCAAGTGAAGACCAGCCTTCCATTCATTAATATAGGTGATCAGGAAAGTAGGTTTTCTTAAAAGACAAGGCAACCGGAGTGGATGGTCCGTCTCAGTTATTTTTCAAGGATAGTGGGGAGGTGTTAACATCGGATTGAACGAATCTACCCGGGTCAGTTACGGAAATCGAAGAGATTCCTAAGGACTGGCGTGAATCGGTGTTAATGCCGATTTACAAGAAAGGTGATAGATCCTCATATGAAAGACATAGGGGAATTAGTTTGGTAAGCATCACATTCTCATCGCATCCATATGCAGCCTACTACCACAGAGTCTCGGAATTTGTTGGCATGCCTTTGTTAGAAAACGGCATACAACGACGGTGGTTCGTCTGAGTGCGACCAACTTTCCTTTTGTCAATTTTTCCAGCCAACCGGTCTAAGAATAACATGCATCATCCCGTTATTTGTTTTACCGGCGAAGGCCAACAGTAGTTTTATTAATTGTGTAATAATGGTCTGGATTATAATGACCACAAGCACGTCGGCAATCCTACTTTATTTGCACACGGCACGCCCGTTCCCAATTTGAGACTGAATTCCCCGCCGAGTCATGCAACATGACGCAAAGGAAATTTAGGACACACCCAGAAGCGCATACTGCGTTTCTGCGCATTTGCTACTGTACGTCCTAGAGCTTAATTACTTTGCAACAGATTTCCTCAGCTGTCAAACTTGCGCGGCAAACTGACTCATATAAGGCTTATCCGCCTTCTCATCCGAGGAACTCGTGCTAAGTATTGCAACACAAATATCTTTAAATTGGGTCACAATTTATCCGCGAGATTTCCGAACGTAGCAAACATGAACCACTGAATATTCCACTGAACAAAAAACAGACCATCTCTTACCCGTTTGCATACTCCGGATTTGAAGCAATTTCGCTTTTTTGCTGAGTAAAATCGCCTTCTGTAGACGGTGTGCGAAAATGAGCTCATTATTCGACTAATTTAGGTTATTACTAGGTGGCGTGATTAACAAGTGTTTTTTTCTAAACACGCCTTGTTTGCGGCACAAGTCCATCTTATTTGGTGACATCGAGAAACGTCAACACGAGAATCAAAGTGATTTTAAAACAGAATTTGTTCGATTAGTTGATTGTCAAGTTGATTGTTCCCCAGTGAATCATCAGAGCGTCATCTCATTCCGTGGAATCTGCGAGCAGGCTGCACCTCACGCTCCGTGACAATCGTTTTGAAATCACGTTCTATTCAGAATGAGTTTAGTTGGCTATGAAAATTATGAAAGCACCACATGCACACCGGATTCACATTAAATGTGAAAAATTCCCTATTGTCTGCTCAAGCATTGAAAATGTTCGGACGACCATTTCCACTGGTATGCTCGAACCAATACGTGTTCACTGCATATATGTGTATATATTCCACTTCTTCAGGTTGCTTATATGACACATTCGTAATAGTCTGGGTGAGCAAGTGCACGTCCGCATTCGATTCGTTTGTTTTAAGCAAATTCAATCAACTGAAAATGACAATTAGAACGTAAGAACTGACAAAAAAAGGAACCGGATGCGTGTATCTTTCACACCAGAACATAGCTCGATTGAGTGAACATCACTGCACGATCTTCTTATCGAGGCAGTAAATCCACGGCGTCCAACAACGAATGAATTAGGATCGGTCAACCTAGATATCCGAGAAAACAGAACAGAAAATATTTCGCAAAGTAATCGAATCGACTGAAGACAAATCACATTTTCATGAAATAATTCACCATGTGATATCATCGCCCGACTCACCATAAAGAAACGATGGAAGCACTGTACAGCTGTTTCATCCTTGTTAGGAATCATCAGCAGTGCATATGGACTGTGCCCGAACTGGGACGCGAACCCGAACAAGGACGAACGATTCTCAGTCGAACGCCTTAGCCATTGCGCTACCGGGCAGGCTGTGAACGGTTTGTTCAACTTCACCACATGATAGATAATTTTGCACATATCCGTCACTGGTTTGCACGGTTACTGTCCGTTACCTCACAGCGATCGACCCCTACTGATAGATGACTTCTCAAGTAATCAAGCTCTGTAGGTCATATCCAAAGCCTTCGTCGTACTTAGGCTACCTGCAGAGAAGTGATCTATGAGTAGGGGTCGATCGCTCTGAGCTAGCGGACAGTAACCGTGCAAATCAGTGACGGATATGTGCAAAATTATCTATCATGTGGTGAAGTTGAACAAACCGTTCACAGCCTGCCCGGTAGCGTAATGGCTAAGGCGTTCGACTGAGAATCGTTCGTCCTTGTTCGGGTTCGCGTCCCAGTTCGGGCGCGGTGGATATGCACTGCTGATGATTCCTAACAAGGATGAAACAGCTGCACAATGCTTCCATGGTTTCTTCATCGTGAGTTGAGCGACGGTATCACATGGTGAATTATTTCATGAAAACATTCAATCTCCTACTACTAAAAAAAATCACATTTTGTTGCGTTGCGGAATATTGAACACAGCTACTGCAGTTACAATAATGGATGCTACGTATTAAAAGTGTCGCGTTAACAAAAGTACCCGAATAATATGGGAAAAGTAACACGGGATTATTCGCAATTCTGTACGTCCCTTGGTCGTCAGCATAAATGCGGCCAGTATCAAAACGACAAAAGCGGTCCGCGGGTGAATAAACTGCCACTGTCCATGATGATCCACGCGAACATTTTTCATTCATTTACATGACATGACATGACATATCCGAATTCACACGGCTCATGATTACATTTCCAAACAGAAAACACATTTCATGATGCAAAACGATCCGCCATAGGACACGAATCTGTATTATTTACCAAACAATTCCGATTGTTTGAAAGCCAGTTGAGATGAGCAACATTGTCCAAACATCATCCGAACAAAAGTGACTAGTATTGCAAATCGCTGCCTATTCCCCGAATGTGAACAACACATCTGGGCAATCGGTGTCGGTAAGACTTTGGAAAAACAAACGTTGAATTGGTCGATTGTGCTTTTTCACAGAACAACAACAACAACAACAACAACATCAACAAAAACAACAGACGGAACAAACACCGAGCAACAACCGAGAGCACTGAGTCGGATACAAAACAAAAACAAAACACAGAATAAATGAAATTCACACCAATTCAAAACACCATTCTATTCAGTTGGTGTATTCGTGAACAGATCAGACCGGAACTGAAAACGTTACAATGAAATGATGACCAAATGAAATATGTGCGACCATCTTACTCCCTACGTGACTATACCGTTCTCATCAAACGACACAACTGACGAGTGGACAAACAGTATATCCGCATATTGTACATCGAGGACGCAGATGTGAGAACAATAGGGGAGAGAGAGAGAAACAGATAGAGAGAGCGAGAGGGAGGGAGACGAAAAGTGTGTATCGACCGGATCCCGTGTTGTGTTTGCTTCGTTCAAACAATTCAATGATTCCGAATTGCGAAAACCCTGGACATTGGAGTGATAACCAACTGATCATGTTGAAATACGAATTCCATATTTTGAATGAAAATGATAACCGAATGCTAGTTGCGTGATGCTCTAGTTGCTTACAAAATCACTCTGATTTTAAAAGGAAGAAGCGAACAGACGAAACGCGTGAGACTCATACACGGAGGCTGTGAAAGACTAAGCGTTTCTATCAATCACCCTGAGTGCTCTTATCAAGCTATTTCACGGTTTCGGTTTGGAAATGTTTTATTAAACTTGCTCTATTCACGGCCCGTTTACTCGTATTTGCAAACTCCTCGTTCGGATGAACACCGCATCATCAATTATCTCGCTGTCGGAGTGAATGTTTCTTCGAATAGAATGGCTGACTGAGTATTACAATCAGCCGAAGTGCTCGGTTATAATCGATTGTGCGCTGTTCCGTAACATTTGTCTGTGACAGTGAATCAAACTAATAAGCAATGAACAACAGTTGGACAGGGATTTTTCGATCAATTCATAAATTATGATAAACCTGATAAGCTGTCAGACTTTTGGCTGGTAGTGTTAAAGTTACAGTTTGTTCGTCCTAATAAGAGCAGATCATTTAGGCGATAGTGTGAGTAGCTTACGGAGACGGGATAGTGCACTTGAGCGCATTTTCTCACTGTCCTTTAATTGGTTCTCTGTCGGACACGCGCAGAAACGTCTTCTGTATAGGGTTAACTTTCCGAAAACCACCTATTACATCCTCAGTGTAATCGAAAAAAAGATTGAAAGGCGACATAAATCGAGCTGTATGTCCCCCGGCCCATGGGATCCTTTCAATACCGTTTTCTGCAAAGCGATCAGTGTAACTGTTTTCTGATTTTTCATCAGTTTTTGAATGAAATGTGACATTTATGCACACAAATGTTAATGTAGTAGCATACCGTGCGGTTTGTCGCAAAGATTTTCACCTGAATTTACATTTACTTGGAACGGGAACAAACTGTTGTTCAGTGCGGACTTGCGAGGGAGCATGACCCAAGAAACGGAGCATGTTTATGTGCACATATTTGTGGGTGAGACTCGGAGGATACAATTGGGAGACGGCAAGATTTGGAATCAGGGACCCTGCAATTGGACAAGCTTATCATGGGAGGACTTTTTCCCTGGCGACACCCGCGATCGACAGGATCACGGTTGGTGATAGCAGCAATTACCGGTAGAGTGCGAAAGTGTCATGAAATTCTTTGGAACTATCTCAGAACTTATATGAATTCACGTGCACACAAGGACGAGGTCGCTTGTTCCACTGACTACTGTACACCAATATAAAGATTAAAGTAATTGGTTTAATAACTAGGATATCTGACACTGATTGGAGTCTAACAACTGACGTTAATTATAAACTGGAGACCTCTCATTCGGGAGTGGTCCTGATATGAATCGATGCTGAAATTCAAACAAGATCACACAAATGTCTCTCGTAAATTGACTACGTTGTTATCATAAAGGTGGAAGTGTTGAAGGCATCTGGAGAGACTTTGTTCGCGTCTATAATCTGCTCAAAAAAATGCACAATTTAATTTATTTAGATTACGCTTACGGAAAATCTTAAACTAAACACGACAACCATATGCATAATAAAAACGAATAAATTATGTCCAGTGCTTATCTTGCAGGTAGGAAATCAATCATATCCAAAAGCGTACATAATTACTAATATTGGTGGTAAAAATTAGCAATAGTTCTTTTGTATGTACCTCAGTCAGACGATTACTAACACTTCCAGAAACACTAACGAAAGAGCGGGAGAGATTATTCAATCGCTCAAAATGTCAGTGGATATCATGATTCGATTAATGTCCCGAAAAAAGTATGAACTCCAATTAATCTGCCTAGCAGTGAAAAATGCTAACCTTCTTAATTCGGTGATCAGTCAGCTCCGCAGATGGATGCACGTCATGGAGTGACCGATAAAACACTTGCGAAATGGAAATTCGTAGCAGGACATCACCCTTAAAACGTCACCGCGGTCTGAATCTTGACGTTATGCGAAATATGTTCCATGTTTTGACGTGATAATTCAATGATCTAACTGCACCGTGAATACTTACGTCGAAATTTGAACACATTGTGATGTATGAGATAAGAATAGTTTCATACTCCTGTTCCTTGATGCCACACCAAAATGACCGAAAACAAATGTTGGTATAGAATGGGGGACCCATAGATTGTCAGTGCTTATGGACGCTGTTTTTTGCAATGCACGCATCAAATTTTCGTAAGTAATTACAACTTTGTTCTCCCTAGTTGGCTCGTAATGCGTCGTGGTTGGGAAAGACCGATAATAACTAAAGTGAGATATCGAGTAAATTTCTTGCTTATCTGCATGCAGATTAGGACGAAACCTTGAAATTCACTTTCCATGAACTTCATCACTTCTTGCTGAATAACATGCACACATAGTGTAGTATTCTGTTCTTCATAGGCTGATGCATACTGGAGCGGAAATTGTTCATGGGGACCTGCTGCATGAGCTTCTATGATGTATGCATATATCTGTATCTATATATAGGTATACATATGTAGGCAAGTTTATATATACACATATATATATGCATGTTGTGGGATGGAGGAAAAGTGCAAACAAGAAATAAAGACGCCAAATCGTGCTCTCGGAATTCACCAGCCCGCGTTGAACAACCTTCACGTTTTTGTTTGGCATTCGACCTGTTCGCTCTGACCAATTAACTGGTCGACGCTTTCATTGAATATTCGTGACAGTCAGGCAAGCAGTTATTTGCTTCTAAGCATAAAGTACAACTTTCCATTTTTATTTTTAATCGCGAAAATGGTGTTTCAAGAATTTCTCGTTCAAAGTGTCGAAAATGCGCGATATATTTTGCCAATTAATTTCTGATATGCATATCCTCATCTGTGACCAGATTTGCGTGTTATTTTGCCAACAACCATCGTCAACTTTTGTAGTTGTCCTCTAGGTGAATCCGTATGAGTGTCGGAGTTCCAAAGTCGAAAAAGGGCCAGATTTAGGGTATCCGGACGAGGTTGTGCTACTAAGTAAAAATCCAAAATAAGTTGGAAGATCTATGTGTGGTGTGGTGTTTTTGGGATTCGTTTTGTATCTTCGAGGAGCAAAATGGTGCTGCAGGATTGCATTGGGTAGAAGTCGCAGTTATCTTACATCAAACCATGTGATCGTATATCGGATGAATTGTTTTCGAGCAAGCAGAAAGTTCAGTTGGCTTTCATTAGCCTAAAATATCTATGGAGTTGGCTTTACCTACAATTAGTGATCAAAGCTAGAGCATAGACAGCAGCAGTAAGGCAAGCTCTCCTATGCACCATATAAGTGTGGTTGCTGGCGATAGATGTGCGAAGGCCTTCAGTGTTTGAATACCGTTTTCCACGTACCACTAGTAGAATTTTAAGGGAGCATTGTGTCGGTAATTTAGAGATTAGGCGCAGCTTATTGGGTTTTAAGGTCCAACTGTTAAAACAAACACTGGATCAGGATAGGCTAAAGTGGTTGGGACAAGTTTTGCGCATGCCTACTTAACGCTTGCAACGTTGCATGTTGTTGTTGGTGATTGGAAGATCGTTCGAGGTGATCACTCTTTTCCAATGCAAAGTGGTTTGAAAACCTTAGTCGATGACCTGGCTTTCGTAGGTTCAGTTAGACTACGGGATTGGGGTCCACGAGATCCCCCAGGCGTCGGTTGTATAAAGTAAGTCAGATGTCTGAATGGCGCATTCCAGTCTCGTTTGCATAGATTTGGGATGTCATCCATCTTGTGTGGGCACACTTGCACTTTGAGTATTGTAAGGTGCTCTGATCACCTGTGCATTTTTCTACAATTTGTTAACAGATGTAATTTTGAAACAGAGGCACGATCTTACCAACTTCCAAATACTTTTGTCATAAATCGTACAATTTTCGCGTATAGAAATCTTTCGTCTTCTGTGCAACCGCTCAACTTTTGCCTTGTGGTTGATCTTTCGACTGGCTCTAGATCTTATCGCTCTTTTCAGTAGTCATTGCTTTGAAGTAAAAACCAAAACCGAAACACTTTAGCGCCTGGTTAATGTTTGCAAAACTGAACTGCTAGACCTTCACCATCACGAGAACATTTGTTAGTCGTTTTCTGTCATCTTGGTTGTTAGTCTTCCGCTCCTTTCCATACGCGTTCAGGTGGATTATGTGCATTGCTTAAGCCAGTCTTCGTCGGCGGCTTCTTCCAGTATTGCGGATGATGCCCAAAATTCTGGAGGACTAAGTATTCCATGCATGTGCATGTCTTGCTCGGCCAATAGTACAGCGCTGCCCTCACCTTCAGATCACCCGCCTGGTCGTGTGCCTTCCCGTCCATGCTTGCACTCGAGCCGTGGGGTGGAAACAAAACGTGACAACCATACGGTGTGTTGATCCCTAAGACGAGTGATAGAGAAAATCGGTTAGATGCGAACATCTTCTGACCCAACAACATCCTGATTCGGTGCATATCGATCTACAGTTACGCTTAGTGCGGCAGACAATGAACAGCCCCCAGGATACAGAGTCCAGTCGATAGCAAAAGTTCATCCACGGAACCGTGATAGTCGGGAACTTGTTCGAGTCCACTCACGGTCAGTTTTGTTGCCCTAACTCCTTTTAAAACTATGCAGGTGTCATCTTCATATTAAACCAATGAGAGTTAAAAAACAACTGAACTAATTGTCCGTCACAAAATGATACGAAATAGGAATTGAACTTAAAACGCCATTTGGGGGATATACAATGCATTTCAGTGAGCATAGCTCTCTGATCAAATTACAATGACAGAAAAACCACACGTGTGAATTTGAATACTGCGGCATCGAATTCCGTGAAAGGGGAATCTCGGGATAGAAATAAACAGGCTGCGGATGCTGGGACGTTAAAAAAAATTTGAACTGCCGTATAATTTGACCAGAATAGGAGGAACATTCGGACTAATTGAAACCATCACTAAGTTTTGCACAGCCTCTGCATATGTGCCGCCTAAATTTTGCCTGATAATTACCATTTCTCCCTTTTAAAATCAGAGTGATTTTGTAAGCAACTAGAGCACCACGTAACTGGCATTCGGTTATCATTTTCATTCAAAATATGGAATTCGTATTTCAACATGATCAGTTGGCTATCACTCCAATGTCCAGGGTTTTCGCAATTCGGAATCATTGAATTGTTTGAACGAAGCAAACACAACACGGGATCCGGTCGATACACACTTTTCGTCTCCCTCCCTCTCGCTCTCTCTATCTGTTTCTCTCTCTCTCTCCCCTATTGTTCTCACATCTGCGTCCTCGATGTACAATATGCGGATATACTGTTTGTCCACTCGTCAGTTGTGTCGTTTGATGAGAACGGTATAGTCACGTAGGGAGTAAGATGGTCGCACATATTTCATTTGGTCATCATTTCATTGTAACGTTTTCAGTTCCGGTCTGATCTGTTCACGAATACACCAACTGAATAGAATGGTGTTTTGAATTGGTGTGAACTTCATTTATTCCGTGATATGTATATATATATGCATATGTTACTGGCTCATTCACCTTTGACATGGAGTCCTAGTTTAGATCGAAACGTCAAAATAAAGTTTATAACTCAGTGTACACCTTATGCACTGTGATTATATATATATATATATATATATATATATATATATATATATATACATATGCAGTGAACACGTATTGGTTCGAACATACGCGAAAACAAACCGAAGTAGAGTAGTTTAATCAGTATATCAGAGGAAATGGTCGTCCGAACATTTTCAGTGCTTGAGCAGGCAATAGGGAATTTTTCAGATTCAATTTGAATCCGGTATGCATGTGGTGCTTTCATAATTTTCATAGCCAACTAAACTCATTCTGAATAGAATGTGATTTCAAAACGATTGTCACGGGGCGGGAAATGGAAGATCAAAGCAAACATCAGCCTTGTGCATTCGGGCGCGTCATGCCAGATAAATGAATGGGCATGCATTGTTGAATCAGGATGACAGCTAATTGTTCATTCCATAGGATCTTTCTCAACGGTGGACGCTGTCGAACTGAATTGGTTTGGCTGATAGTTTCGATTTTGGTTTCGAAATATAAGCCCCGGTTTTTCATCGAGCATTACAGTTTGTTGATTAGGTCAGTGGATTCTGTCGGCTGATGAACGCGGATCCATTCCCTTTTGCTGTGAATGAATAGTTTCGGGGGATTTCGTGGCCCACGGTTCTGAATGTTTATCTGCGCAATCATTCAAGTTGGCGTTCCGGTCATCCATGCCTCTTTGTCGACCGTGTTTTGTAAAACTTTGGCTTCGTAATAGATGAATAGAAGTTAGGTTTCCGCCCCACATGTAATCTGGAAGCTATGGAGTACTAGTACACTCAAGTATCGTGTAAATGACAGGGCAGTTTGAGTGGAGCAACCCCTCGACGTGATCATTTTTTGACAATTGGTCTACCATATCATAATCACTTGTATTGCGTTTTGATACTCCAAGGTAATCCGGGATTTGTGAATTCACGATTGCTTTCTCCCTTTTACCAGTTCTGCTTTGCGCTATGTTTCGAACAGCCTCTGCAGAACCGTCATGAAGACTGAGTAATTGGGAATTCTAAATAATATGAATTCACTGTAGGGTTTGTGAACTTACCAACTGATATCAAAAAGACACTTTGAACAACCATAAACCTTGCACCGACATGTTCTAGTTTGGGTTGCTACTTCATGGCGCCATCTGCTCAAACGCAAAAGGAACTACAAATAGTGTAGATTGATGGGAAATAGCAAGCAAAAGAACCATACAGCACAAGTGAGGTTTCGAATGCAAGAACGTCACTGACTGCGACGCTGAGCCTATTGTTTTTAACCATGGCTTCGGCGGATCTCGTGGACTCCAACCTGATGATCTAATTCTACCTACAACGGTCATTCCACTGGCTAGTTTTTCCATACTTTTTTCCTTTTCATCGACTGGCAACCTTGAGCGCTTTTCCAACCATTACCTGACTCGAACAACAACGCATAACGTGGTAATTGTTCTGTGGTCATGCTCAAAACATGTACCAGCCACCTCAGCCTAATCTAATAAGGTGCTTATTCTAAATACTGAACCTGGGGACCCAGTGGATTATTCAAAAAATGCTGGCGCCAATATTAAGCAGACAACGGCGTTCAAACTCCAAAAGTCATCATATTTATTCTGCCCCTGACAGCCATGCTTCGGAGTCACAGAAGAATACCAACCTGCTGCCTACGCTCCACCTTTGACCGGTAATTGGATGTCACGACAATCCCACAGATGCATAACGTTGATAGACGGCAATCGGTCCTTCTGTATGTGCAAGGACACTTCATTTGATGTAGGACCATCAGGTGAGGTATAGTTACCCAAGCAGCTAAATTCATTCACTTCAGTCAGTCGTTCCCCTGAACGAAAAAGGTTAGGCTGTCAGCCTATCCAATCCCCAGCAGCATTTTGCCCCTTGGAGGTACAAAAGGCATCCCGAACATGATTACACTATCGTTCGGACGATGAAGGAAAACTTCCGTGGGTCCTCACTCGGTAACACAATGTGACAGTATGTTCTAAGTCAGACAAGTTTCAGTCGGAGCAAACATTAGTCCTACTGTTCTCACCCGGGGACATGGCGACTACCATAGCCATCCCAATGACAAATTCGGCAAAGAAAGGTGAAACGGGGCAAGCGTAACAAATGACACTTCTCGTCGTGGATTCGGGTGAATAATCGCGGTAAGCACGAATTCGGTTTTGGTTGTTCACATGCAGCTATTGGGTGAATGAAATGAAATTCACTTGTACACGCTTCAGTGAAAGTGGCACTATCAACACAGTCGAATGCCGCTTTCATATGAAAAAGACAAGAATCTCAGGTTTGCCGAACATATGCCGGTGTTTTGAGTTTTGTCACAAAGTGAAAATTTGTTCAATACAACCCCGACCGGGACGGAAACCGGTTTGGTTCTCACGCTCAAACCTAAGGGCAACGGAATGTAACGAACATGTACTCCTCAACGAACAAATAAATCTATTGTTTCTTCCGGCAGGTTGTGTTTAAAACCTCTTTCGACACGCGGTGACTAATCATCAGCAAAGCGAACTCGAAGCAGATTCCCTTGTCGCCGTCTGTAAACGACCTGCAATTTCATCAGCAAATGAATTTTGCTCCTGAGAACCAACGGTGAATCTTCTATCATGATCTCATAATTAATCGCATATCCTTTCGTTCACTTATATTTGGCCAGCTGTATAAGTAGAAGGACAAGGGCTTTGCTGTACGAATCAAGGAGAAGAACTCAATCTGGTTTGATAGCAGAACAGGAGGATCTGCACTGGCACACGGATTGATGCTTGCCCCGAACGCCACACTGTGCTGGATATCTGCGTAGTCTCGCACAATACACAAGGGAATAATCACAACAAAACTAGCAATAAAAAGTAGCCGATCCGATTTCCAGTTTGGTTTTATTAGTTTAGATCATTTTCAGCAGTGGGCAACGGCCAACCAATCACCATGTCCCGGGCTCAGCAACCTCATTTAACCGATTCGGTGGATTATTCTGGATTTTTTATACAATTAGATCACTATGTGAGCTTTGTTTTTCTTGATCAAACACCCGAGAGAAATCAAAGCAACTATGAGAGCTGTGTTCAAAAACTACTAATTCAAAACATCTAGTACACGTGAAGTATGCAAATCAATTTAAACGACGTGCGATGTGCGAACATCCAGGTTTCAACCACAACGGTGGGCTATCCTCTCCATAAACCTTCCGGGACGTGCCCAAAAGCTACTCGAATGAACGATGAAAATTTTCGAGCCAATCCGCAAACACTTGCGAGACCACATAGATTGCACCTAGTTCACCTTAATGGTGAATCGTGTGCAACGCTTGGTATCTCACCAGAAACCTTCCCACTGAGGTCCATTTCACACAAACACACACACACGTCAAAGGACCGAAGCAGGCCATCAGAACTTCAACCCATCATGTCTACCCATTTTAATGTGGATCCTGTTTACCATAATGTAATGCCGTCAGTACGAACACTCAAAAACAAACTTCACAACGAATTTCAAGTCTCCCACCAAATATTCCGAAGCGGAATTCGAAACGGTGGTGAAAATAGGACGTTTCAATCAGTCACTTCGGCCCAAAACTGCGATTGGTAAAAAACACACCAATTACCCCGGCCTAGCCTATTTTTTGCCAAATCTCACGTGACTGCGGAACGTGCAACGGGAAGCTGGACAGAATGAGCTGAGTGGCGCAGTCTCAAGGCTGACATGGGGTTCACGCATGTAAGATGCGGGTAAAAGTGGGCTAATAGAGATAATTTTTCCGACCCTGTCTTCACTTCTGGTTTTACGTTGTGTTAACTTTAGGCTACTTTTTAAATTCCCCATCTTACTCTAAGTGAGCAACCAGAAAAATTCCCCATTCCAGAAAAAATACATTAAATTTTTGCCTTATCTGGAAACGGGGCTAATGTGCCCAGGGACTATGGAGGGGACATGCCGATAGCTTGCATGTTGAAATTTATTTTTCCGCATTGCTTGGTAACTATAGCTCGAATCATGACGGTACTGACATCTTCCGATCGGTCAACTAATGCTACCCGTTAAAGGTTTCATTCCAAATTAATTGCCGGGGCATTTTTCTCGAAAAGAACCAAACCGTATCCGAGTTTGTTAGCCCGGTTTAATTATCTTGCGTCATTCAAATCCCCGTTAAAAATGAACTAACGAGCTTCTCGAGAGAGACCGACGGGATTAAATGAAGTGCTTAAATCGCGCAAATTTCCAGTTACTTCTTCTATATTAATTGATCCAGGAAACCTACTAAGAAACTGGCGAATGAAATATCGTCAAGACCATTTGTTTCAAACGGCTTGGCCTAATTCATATCGATCTAGCGAGAGGTAACTTTCCGATAGCACTGTTGAAACCATCACAGACCCTCGATGGGCCGTCACGACGGCTCCAGCGTCAGAGCAGCCACTTCTGGAGTGAAAGATCACTGCTCCGATTCCGGCTCACTAAGTCCACTTTTAGATTTAAAATCGGTCATTCATTCTACTTGATATAGATGTAGAGATCTTCGTAGACGAAATTTTACACATTGTCCCACACCCGTGAGCTCATGATGATTAGACAATAAATGCTCAATCAAAGGGTTGCATATTCAAGATCATTCAAATTCAGACGTCGTAGAAGTGTTTGCCTAAATAACGCTCTGGAAATTTCCCTACAACGGAATAACTGTTTGATTTAGCCATTCTTACAAACAAACTGGCTTTTTCACGCTCCGGAGAAACGCATACAATTCCCTTCGATCTTGTTACTATGGTTCCATGGTCTAACATATCGTTCAATCTTCCGCATTTTAACAAAAGAATAGGCAGATAATCCTGCATTTTAAATCCTAACAATCTATCAATCTGTGATTCTGTTTTGAAGAAAAGCAAATAAAAAGCCAGCACGGATGCAGTTAACTTTATCACGTACTTTGTGTCTGTCTTTGTGTGTGTGTGTGTGTGTGTGTGTGTGCGTGCAATTTTATTTGCTGACGAACTAACTCACCTCCACTTGACAATAAGAGAGCGGCTCACTAGAAACGTGTAACACGCAGTGTTGCCTGAACAATTTTGTTTTGGTTCTGTGTGAGTCATCATTTTTAACCAAATTTGTTTGTTTTTTTACCAATTTGGAAAATCAGGTACATTTTGCAAATTGAGCTAGTAACAAATCCTGCTTCATCGCAAGGTGGTTCCTCTCGTGACATTCATGGATGAATTCGAGTCAGCAGTTGTGTCAGAATGACTATTGATCTTTATCCACTGTTTACACCCATTCCCAGACCTAGTCCCGGGTGAGAGGAGATCAAAGGCAAAGAATACACGAGATTGTGAGTCGAGCTTCTCAGTCGTTAGACCTTCCGGAATGGCAGTTAAACGCTTGCTGGAACACGGGCACTCAATGATGCGATGACTTTGCCCCACTTGCCTTCACCTTGGCCAGAATGGAGAATATGTGTCGAAAATGAACTACCGGGTTCCAATGATAACGCTCGATTTATGGTCCAGTCAGTCAGAATATTTGTAGGCAATGGGAATTACAATAGTGAATGCTACTAATTGTTAATATGTGAATCAATAATCGGATGTGAGTGATTACGGATACAACGAATAAGACTTCCGTACAGGAGCCAAAGAGGGGTTTCACGCGCATCAGTTCAATTATAGTCACTACTTTAATGTGGATAAGCTATCATCAATAGGCATCGCTTCGTTCGAACCGTTTCAGGAAGAACAAGAGGATGATAACCTGACAATATCTTCCTTAAAGTTCGGCGATATGCAGAAGACAAAATGCCTTAGTTGAAGCGTCCTCGACTTCCCATGAGACGATGGAGTTACCATCATCATCATCATCATCATCATCATCATCATCATCATCATCATCATCATCATCATCATCATCATCATCATCATCATCATCATCATCATTATCATCGTTCAGCGTTAAACAGCAAGGCAAGCCTCACTGACTGCTGCCTTTCCCCAGAGTTATGCGTTTATATAAAAAGAGTGAATATCCAAGGGGAACAGGGAATGGACCTACACAGGCGGGAAAAGATAAGATGCTGCTGCATCCAACACACAAAACACAGTCTAACTACACAAACGCACGTGTTTTCAATCATTCTGATTCGACAGAAAATGACAACACGATCGCCATTGTAAACGGTTCACTGCCATATCCTTCAGTTTCTCCAGCCAGCAAGTCGACGAGTCTTTCGGACCCCAACCACGTACACGGGAGACACCTACTTTACCTAAGTTCGCTGTACATTTTCTCATCCCACGTTGCCACGTCATCTGTTGGTCTCCACATGGCTTCTTCCATTCCTTGGGAGGAACACAAAATAGGGTACGGTATGGTAGACGAGTGTTCGTCATGCGCAACACGTGACCCAACCAGCGTAGTCTACTGTGTCATACGATGAAACAAGCTATTCTCAGAAGTGGCACCCAATACCAGATTCCTAACCTCAATATTACTCACCCGGTCACTCCATCCAATCCTAACCATAATACGTAAACATCGGTTGTCGAAAACCTCCAACCGACGAACATCGTTCACACGCATACTCCACGTCTCGCAACCGTACAACAGAACTGAACGCACTGCAGCACAATACACACGACCTTTCAACTTCAGTAAAATACCACACCGACGCCACAAGTGCTTCAATCCAGAGTAAGCTGCACGAGCCTTGGATATACGCATACTTACCTCCAATCCCGAGCTACCATCGTTAGACACGCAGCTACCAAGGTAGGTGAAACGGTCCACAATCGTCAGCTCCTCTCCATCCAGTATCAAGTTCGGCGCTGCTGTCGTCCAGTCCTGTAACAGTACTTCGCACTTTGAAGGTGCAAAGCACATGCCAAACCGAGCAATTATAGTCACTACTTTAATGTGGATAAGCTATCATCAATAAGCATCGCTTCGTTCGAACCGTTTCAGGAAGAACAAGAGGATGATAACCTGACAATATCTTCCTTAAAGTTCGGCGATATGTAGAAGACAAAATGCCTAAGTTGAAGCGTCCTCGACTTCCCATAAGACGATGGAGTTACCGGTGAGACAAAGTGCCAAGAACAGCAAACATCACTCGTTTTGCTTCCATTTTCCAGATGCAGGTGAGTGAATGGCGGAACTGCCTGCAAATTGATCGTATTTTGAAACTGTCTTCCACGAGCAAATTTCTCACTACTATTTAACAACCTTTAAAAATGACCGGCAAAACGATATCCGTGATATACACAGATCAGTGATGGTGTTCTATTTTGCACTGCGGTTTGGAAACGGATTTCATATGCTCCCGTAAGTGGTCAACTTGAAGTGGGACACGACTGAACAGAGTCGATGTAGTTAAAGTTTGTTTCACATGATCGTCACACAGAGCCGCAATGAGTGACCATGAGTAATGAAAGGACCGACACAAATCTGTCGTTCTTCCGCTATTTGCTCACTGAGTTCCAACTCTTCACTGCTGCTCAAGGACTAAGCACTACCCTTCCGCCTCAAGACTGCTAACACGTGGATTGATTGGTTGTCTATTAAGTGTCCGTGCCGGTGGGAAAATTCTCACCCCGATTTTGCACAGAAAAACAAATGTCTGGCTCAAAAATCCGAAAGTGGGCAAACTGTAATTGACTTCAGTTAGCCAGTTGGTCTCTGTGTGTATGTCTGTGGCAGAACAGTTCGTCTTAAACAAATGCAACTAAGTGAAAAAGGAGATTTGCTCAGATGTTAGCCAGTTGCGCGCTCCATCTGATGCTTTTGTTTGGATCGGATGGAAAATTGTCCCATTCGGTGAATATCGATCTGGACTTAGTTTGCAAAGTCAGAGAATCAGCAGCACTGGGAGCAAGAAGAATCTGGGCCTGCCAAAAGGGGTTAGCAACTAAGTCGTATCCCACGGATTATCGAAAAACACTCTAAGTGACCTGTCGATAATTCGTATCCGTTTGATATTGCGACTGGCAGAATCCCGTAAACTGATTTCAAGTCAAAATAACGCAATCAGATTGACTGTAATACTAGGATATAAAATAACGGTTCCTGATTTGATAAATAAACATTGATCATCCCATATTTAGTCAACACTGCACGACCAAATTACGTAATGGTTCACCCATGTGCACAAAGATTCGTTAGAGAACTGAAGTCTGGGTAAACGTTGTACGCGTTCTAACGGTAAGAAAATGCAAAGGGTATTTCGAAAATACTCCGAATCTAACCCTAAGTGCTTGGACCAATCCGAAGTCCGAGTGTTCCTTTTAATCCGGACGACGAGCTCAATTTGTCGGACTTGAGTGTCTATACAATTTTATGACAAATCACCTTCACCAAGCAAAATATCATTTAATACATTCGCAACGTAAGCCGCAGGGGAAATTGCCTGTTACAGGTGCACGTCAATGGATTCTATCTTGGCTGCAGCATAAGGAATATGTATTTGGGCCTCCAAGACCTACGGCACTAGAGAGAGATTGGTAGAAATAACTCTGAAACTTGGGGTGCATGAAAGCCAACTACAGAATCAATAGGTCAGTTTGGGCACCACGAAAGTTGCTGGTGGATCTGGGATTTGAGGTTAGCTGTCAACAACTCACTGAACCATTGGCGTGAAGTGGATGACAACAGTACATTTTGCTCTGTCTAAATAAGGAACCACGGTGTTGTTCCTGAATACGTCATGATGCACGGAAAATGTAAAACTATTTTGTACAGCAATTTTAGATTCGCAAGAACGAAAAACCAGGGAACACAACGGTCGAAAAATTGAGAAGTCATTACTCACACGATTATAACATCTCAAATAGAATAGCCTTATCAAATCTTGCTATCTTTGTGGAGGGGCTTCCGAGGTGAAAATATTCTGGTATCTGGTTCTGAAATTGGACATAGTGTTACGATAAATGATGACTGAATAACTGCAAAATATCGATAATAAGTCTTAGGAAAAATGTTAGTCAAACCGGTCCTAACGGGGACTGGTACTCGATATCTGTAACTCACAGCAATGTGCGCTGTTGATGTGATAGTCAGGCTAAGCAAATTTTGATATAATTACTAAATAAATAAAGAAATGATGTAACGGGTGGCCCGAGTGACTGTCCAACCAGCCACATCAGTTGGCCGAAATGATCATCGGAGTCAGTAGATGTAGATCTTCATAGCTTAACTGAGACTTGATGAAACACCAGCGGAGCAATGATATGAGGGGGAAATTAAACTTTCAGATGCACTCGAATCAATGAACTGCACTTGGAGCGAATCCAGAAATATAAATACCTTTTGTTACATTCTTTAACGCTTTGTAAATAACCATCGTCAAGAGATCAGATAAACAAAAGTAGTATTTTGCAACCAGATTCTTGTTTGGAATGACAGCAATTACGTAGTTACTGTGAGCCGCCCAGCGGCCAGGTCCACTAGCTTTGCGGATTTATTTCTCTTTCAGCCCGCAACGCGTAGGCTCACAAACCTCAAAATCTGAAATGTGGTCTCGAACCGGGTGGTACGAACTGATACTCATGACGAAAGTGACTAGCGGATCTCGGATCAGGCCGTGATCAAGCGGTCAAGTTTACAGGTTCGAATCATCCCACGATCGGTCAACATTCCCACCTATCACTGCCCTGCTGCCTGCGTCCCCTTATTGAAATTGGTCTACACTGGAGTTTGGCTAACAAAAGAAATAGAAAATAAAAAAGATCCGTTTTTTCCTACCAGGCCTTGGTCACCGCTTGACAATTAGATCTGATTATCTGCCCGTGATTAGCCTGATGGCTCAGCTGGTATCTAGACACGTGTGATATTTGTTTGTGGATCCGAGTGTGATCCGCGAGACCTAACGTATCACCTCACTGTGAATGGCAGAATTTCATTTCGCACTCGAATCCAACGAGCAAAACTTAGCCAGAACAAGAATACCCGTCTCGGTCGATGTGAGCACCAGTTGTGGAGCCTCCAGTCTCACCAACAACCAAAAGTATGACGAATACCTAACGCGTGGTGCTGAAAGTCTAACCTAGGTTATCCAGCTAAAGAATTCAGGTGACTTAACGAATCTGGATGCAGATGGGCCTATCGTTCATCTTTGTGTTGCTTGACTATTTTGGACAAGGCAATATTGACTAGGCAACCACAGTGCACAAAACCGAAGTTTCGGTTATGTATGGCTTTTCAGATTGTATTTTGTTAAAAATGTCATACTGTACATGCATGCAATGAGAGACGGAAAATTCGGCTGACGTGCCACGTTGTACGTCCTCCGATTTTAGTGCACTGTTCAAGGCAGAAAAATGTACATCAACATGAGAATACCCACACACGTCGGAAGTGAACCCTTTCAAACACACCTTGACAGACTTAATGAATCACTGTCAGTTACACTTACACACACACACACTCGCACGCAAGCAAAAATGTCACCGCACAGGAAAACAGAGAAACTTGGATCAGTGTATAGTCGCATATCTATATGTGACTCTAGGTAGTTTTAGGGTACTATCTAATCATAACACCTCACTAATCGTTCCGTTTCGTTGTTGACACACCACAAATATTTGCTTTTGAACTACCAACGTCTACTGACTTTTGGAGATTGACGGTCTAATGTACACCAGAGTGAAATATAAAAAAGGAAGCAATATTGACTAAGTCCTCAGTCACTTGGCATGCAAGATCTGTTTGGTAGCTTCGTCCGGCTCCGTACGAATGATTCACTTAAGATCGATCTTGTCCCTTGCAGCTGAAATAATTTCAATTCAATTCAGCGTTTCAGACCGAATTCTTTCAAATTCTACGACTGTCTATTTGTATTTGAGTGCGAGGCTGATTGTGAGGTTTTTCATCATACTATATAATCACATTTCAGTCAGATAAAAGAGCTTCCATTGAGGTCAGCAGGACGATCGGCATACCTTTTGTGCAAACAAACTTTGAAATGACTTTGCATCAAGCATTCGGATAGGATGGGCGAGTACCGATTGTGTCAAGCGGAAGGACGGAGTAATCGATTGGATTTTATAACGCTGCACGAGATTGAACTGAGAAAGATTCAACAAGCTGATGGCCTAGTATAGCCAAAATAACTTCAACAACGAGCGATGAAAAGTGGCTAACGATTACTAGTTAACGACAAATTACTTTTTATTCCAAGTGAACGGTGCAATGGGAGGGGGCGAACGACTTCGACGCTGACTGTAGGTGATGTCCGAGACTCTCCGGGTTTTCGGTGCTCATCACGAAAGAAGTTTTAGTCTACGAACACATAACCGAATGTGAAACGTCCACGTTAAGTGTATTTAAGACAGCATCCATTTATATGACAGGATTAATAATGGATATTGGTTTTGAGATCGGTGTAACAAGTTCGGTTGAAATGATAAGTAGACCAGACTGAAAAGGGGAAAACCAACAACAACTTGACGAATCCAACATGAGGCCCCAAATAGGAGGAAAAAGCATTCTAATTCAGATACATGTCCACTAGAGCTTTAAATTTTCAGCGTCAAATGCAGTTTGACAGAGGACAGCATTAGCTTATTTGACAGGGTGCAGAGTAGAAAATGGAGAGGAGGTATGGTGCAAGGAATGAAACCAGAATGAGGAGGAGGTTTCATGTCTTAGTTAACTGCGATTGGCTGTCAAAACCGTTCGATTTCGGGGGAATAACTTTTTGTCGAATAATCATATCGTTCGATCTACCACGTCGGCATGCCATGATTTGTGTATTTTCCAGTTAAAAGCCAACCAAATTGTAAAAATTGAGCACCTCAACCGTTGGCTTCAGTACAACGAGAAAAACCTATCTAAAATCGGTGCGAGTAGCTTGGAGTTGCCTTGAACATTGAAAAATCCAAAGCGCTGCCGATCGAAACATCAACAGAACGGCAAAACTATGCATTAGAGTCATGGCTTACCAGTCTAAGACTGAGTTAATTTTTTCAAAATTTCCGCATGAGGTATTGCTTAGTCAGTCCAGTTGTCAACACCCTTTATATTCACTAATTGTGCCCCTTTTTTACACTGACCGCTTTGGACCACAAGTCGGTAAAAATAGGACCAATGTTTAATGTGTCTATTATCGAAAATTGCCGAGAGCGTTGACGAATATTGATTCTGAACTTTAGAAATCACACATGAACCGCAAGTACGCATGAATGACTTTCATGCTTCAGTATTATCGGTGCTTCAGTGACTGAGTTTTGAGGTCTCCGCGAGGAGAAAATGAATAGCATCGAGTGGTTGGGAGGTGAAGATTGATACGGAATCCGATAGTTTGAAAACAATCTTTGGATAATTTTGCTGACCTCAGTAGAGTTGAAAGTTGTGTTGGTCGTAGCTCAGGTTGGTGGTTTTCTATGGGGTTCTGATACTGAGAGCTTGGCGTTTAAATGGCAAGCTTTTTATCATCAATCGAGGTGACATAGTCTGTGCACTTTTGTAGGATTTCTTTTCCATTTATAGGATTGCCTTTGTCTTTGACCTTGAATCCCTTGGATGACCAGAAGTGAAAAAGTGCCTCGGACGCATACGACAAATTTCGCGGTTGTTAAATTCCCGTGAGATAATACTAGTTCGGGACGTACTCACTTGTTGACTCCAATTAGTTTCGTGTACACCCCTGTATAAAGTCTCCAAATATGGGCAAACGTGGATATTATGCTTCTTCTTGTTGCCTGTTGCCTATTGGCGAAGCTAAGTACGTGATTTTTGAGTGATGCAGTCGAACTCATTCACAATGCATGTGTGAAATGATGCGTAGATAACAAAGTGTATAGACGTTTTTATATACCAGGGACGGCTATACAGCAATGGCCATCTGGTTTAACCAGTTATTGCCTATAACCACCTAGCGGAAGCTGGCAGGTTCGATTTCAACGCTTGATTTTGCAGTGGAACTTTTCCCTAGGTTACCCATTTGTAGAATGATGGGATAAAAGTGCACTGACATGGACAAAACTGTATCATCATTTCGATCATGAAAGATCCGAACCAAAGGGCCCAAATATGTTTTGAAACAAACCAAGACTTCATTGACAATGGTTCACTGACATATTGATTACGTTTTACCCATTCCCTCTCTCTCCTTTGCTTAGTCTTTTTTTATTGATTTTTGTGTCTGGTAGTAACTAAACTAAGGTGTGGATTATGGTACGAATACGATACCTACCGCATTCGTTAGGGTAAAGAAATGGAAGTGACGAAGTGACTCTTCAACCTAGTATTATCCTAATCTGCCCTCCCTAAAGTATGGACAAAAATATTATTATATTATTATTGTGAATGAAATGATGTTAATAACGGCGTTGTTGGTGGAGGCAATGCGCCAACGTTTCGACTACCGCGGGTAGTCTTTCTTAAGGCAAGTTTTGCAATCAAATGACTGTGGGAACGTTCACATGTCTACTGAGGTTAAGTTGTCTGTTTTTGCGAGTGTGTGTGCTTTGAATTGTGGGTCGGGTGAGAGAATAGTTGTCCTTCACGTCATGCGTTCCCGTGGTGGTGGGGTCAACTAGCGTGGTGAACTTTTTGAATGTTTGTTTCTCAAAGATGTTAGGACTGTCCATATCTCCGAAATCTCTGCTTCGTCGTTCCGATTGATGCATGTGGGTTTGGTGCTTATTGCCAGAGCCTCGGCAAATTTACGTTCAGTGCAGGTTTTGAATCCACGTTGGAGTACTTTTATGTTTCCATAGTCTATGTTATGTCCTTCTGCTATGGCATGCAGAGCGATGGCTCAAGTTTTGATAAGGTCGCCTTATCCGAAGGTCTGTACATTTCTATACTTCTGTGATCTGTTATTCGCGTCATCAGTTGGCTATATGCCACCATCTTTTTATTGTGTAAGTGTTGACGCTAGCTGACAAGCTTACTGGGCTTCTGGTCACGAGTTTCCTTCCTACTTTTCATGTTTCAGGTCAGGACTCTCCCAAAGTCCGCTCGGAGGAGCATGTTTCATGTTTGCTTTCCACTTGACCTCTTTGGGCCTTGACTTTGGGCTTAGAAGATTTCCATTCGGCTTGAGAAGCTTGACTCTTTTAGTTTAGAGTCTATGAAAAGGCTCGACTAATCCTAATTATTATCTTTACACGGTTATTGATTATATACGTTGAAGTACGAGAATAAGGGGATTTAATATTATTCACAATGATGTATGCGGCGCACTACCCGTGGCTCTTTCACGAAAACTTAGGACAGCAAGAGCTATGATAACTCCTCTTGGAAACTTGATTCCTGGGGATTACATTTGTGACTTTCGATTTCACTGTTCGACCAGAACGGTTTGCAATACTTAGACTGATGAGCTTGGAACTGCTATCGCTCTTGTGTGAAAACTGACCTGGCTGGCACAAGCCAACGTTGATGGTCAAAGAGCGATCCAGCGGACAACTACGAACGTGCATGTACGGCAAACATCCACACACATAAACACTCCAGGATGTTCAGCCAACACATGCCTTAATTTTGGTGGCTCTTGATATGTTCCAGTCTAATCACAAGGTTCTCATGATTCATTCTGCTAGTGGTCCGTGCTAGATGCGACTGAAGCTCAACTGAGGTCACGCAGACTGTTGCTCATCACTTCATGCAAGTTGCTTGAGTGCTCAAATATAGACTGCTGCTAACTACTGGTTCATATGGAAATAAATTACCTTTTATCTTTTCAAGAAAACAAGTTCCAAATACTACAACGTCCACTCGATTTCTTGTTTCTGAAAGCAGATTCTTGTGACCGATTACTTGCACATTGCACAAACATAAAGATACGGGACCACAGAAGTACAGGGTGAGCATTTATGTTCAGTGGGAATGAGCGAGAACCCGGTCGAGTAGTTACCACTTGGATATTATAACTATGAAAGAAACACGTGGGACTTACTGTTTGTTTGTTCGATAATGACAGTTTATAGGTATCTGAAATTTAGCTTCCTTCATTGTTTTCAAACATCCCTTGATATGATACGTCTTTTGCTTGTGACGGCGTTTAAGTGTGTGGATCAACATGTTTTGGAAAGTATCACTCTAGCAACCATACGCAAAACAAACCGACTACATTTGATACAGAGTCTTGTATTCTTGTGCTGCACTTTTCTGTATTCATTGGGAGTTTTGTTGGAATCGTAAGAAGGGAAATTCGGGACGTTGTTTTAGAAGCCTGTTTTACATTGTCTTGGATATAACTCTCGGGGCTGCAGGTTATCTGGACATAAATTTGACAAAATTCCAATCTCGAACCTTCTGACCAGAGTCGCCTAATTTTTTGAGTTCATTCCAGTGTTTCGATTGTGCCATCGGGCAGTAATCTTGTTATTG
>LUCM01009965.1:344611-357460 GCA_008360955.1 Fasciolopsis buskii
CAATAACAAGATTACTGCCCGATGGCACAATCGAAACACTGGAATGAACTCAAAAAATTAGGCGACTCTGGTCAGAAGGTTCGAGATTGGAATTTTGTCAAATTTATGTCCAGATAACCTGCAGCCCCGAGAGTTATATCCAAGACAATGTAAAACAGGCTTCTAAAACAACGTCCCGAATTTCCCTTCTTACGATTCCAACAAAACTCCCAATGAATACAGAAAAGTGCAGCACAAGAATACAAGACTCTGTATCAAATGTAGTCGGTTTGTTTTGCGTATGGTTGCTAGAGTGATACTTTCCAAAACATGTTGATCCACACACTTAAACGCCGTCACAAGCAAAAGACGTATCATATCAAGGGATGTTTGAAAACAATGAAGGAAGCTAAATTTCAGATACCTATAAACTGTCATTATCGAACAAACAAACAGTAAGTCCCACGTGTTTCTTTCATAGTTATAATATCCAAGTGGTAACTACTCGACCGGGTTCTCGCTCATTCCCACTGAACATAAATGCTCACCCTGTACTTCTGTGGTCCCGTATCTTTATGTTTGTGCAATGTGCAAGTAATCGGTCACAAGAATCTGCTTTCAGAAACAAGAAATCGAGTGGACGTTGTAGTATTTGGAACTTGTTTTCTTGAAAAGATAAAAGGTAATTTATTTCCATATGAACCAGTAGTTAGCAGCAGTCTATATTTGAGCACTCAAGCAACTTGCATGAAGTGATGAGCAACAGTCTGCGTGACCTCAGTTGAGCTTCAGTCGCATCTAGCACGGACCACTAGCAGAATGAATCATGAGAACCTTGTGATTAGACTGGAACATATCAAGAGCCACCAAAATTAAGGCATGTGTTGGCTGAACATCCTGGAGTGTTTATGTGTGTGGATGTTTGCCGTACATGCACGTTCGTAGTTGTCCGCTGGATCGCTCTTTGACCATCAACGTTGGCTTGTGCCAGCCAGGTCAGTTTTCACACAAGAGCGATAGCAGTTCCAAGCTCATCAGTCTAAGTATTGCAAACCGTTCTGGTCGAACAGTGAAATCGAAAGTCACAAATGTAATCCCCAGGAATCAAGTTTCCAAGAGGAGTTATCATAGCTCTTGCTGTCCTAAGTTTTCGTGAAAGAGCCACGGGTAGTGCGCCGCATACATCATTGTGAATAATATTAAATCCCCTTATTCTCGTACTTCAACGTATATAATCAATAACCGTGTAAAGATAATAATTAGGATTAGTCGAGCCTTTTCATAGACTCTAAACTAAAAGAGTCAAGCTTCTCAAGCCGAATGGAAATCTTCTAAGCCCAAAGTCAAGGCCCAAAGAGGTCAAGTGGAAAGCAAACATGAAACATGCTCCTCCGAGCGGACTTTGGGAGAGTCCTGACCTGAAACATGAAAAGTAGGAAGGAAACTCGTGACCAGAAGCCCAGTAAGCTTGTCAGCTAGCGTCAACACTTACACAATAAAAAGATGGTGGCATTTAGTCAAGCGGTTACAAACACAAATTTCCCTTCAATGTCGTTTAAGTGGTTCAATTTCAAAGGGACCATACAAAAGGACAACACCAGCAGCTGCGCACATGTACTGACGGTTTTAACTCGATTGGTGAAGAAAATTTTGCGATCTCAATAACCATAGCACCTGTAAATTGGCAAAATGCTCTACCTCAAAAATTCATTGATGGTCGAAGCGTGCCATTAGGCGATCCATTCGTCGTTAGATGCCGCTGGGTTGTGAATGTTGCTTTTCCGCGTGAGAAAACCAAATGAATTTTGCCAATTCCAAAATACAATTTTGAATGCTGTGCTTGTGGACAGTTGAACTCCTGACTCCCCTAGCACGCCCTGGTGTCCTGTCACGTTGAGCTCAGCACGTAACGAGGGAAACTCCTTTTTAAATAAACGTGTCGTTTACGTGAATATCGCTTTCCGAATTTCGAGGAAACGTTGGAACCTTTGGCTTTTTTCCCGTTCCTATTTTGGTTCAAAGAGGGGAATAATCACCATCCGCCTTGAGTTGCTAAGGGCTTGAGACACCCACGAGGTATGTAGAATTTATCGTATATATCGTGGTGTCGAAACAGCGCGGATAGGACAATACACATAAGTGCGTGTAGCAGTAGCTTCCCATTTTTCTTTGGCAGTTTTCCATTCCTGCTGTATTTTGCTGCTCAGTGAATTGTTTTCTCTTGCACTGTTTTTTGAGCAGCTATGAGCTAACTAGAGCGCTTTGACCGTGAGGTTAATGCACTTGCAGGGCCATTGGCACCTTTCCGAGAGAGTAACCCCACAGATTGAAATTTTCAGTTTTAATCAACATTAGAACTGCAGAAGATGACCACAGAAAATAGTAAATTCTATTGTGCAGTAGCTGCTCTCCCTACTCATTTAGTCGATTAGGTGCAAGAGTTGTTAGATTCAAAAGAACCTAACCCGTACGAACGACTTAGGGCTGCAGTCATTAATCGCACTGGAATGACCGATAAACAGCGAATGAATGAGCTGTTCATTGAAACGGAATTAGGAGACCGCAAGCCGTCGAAAATGCTTCGACATATTAGAAATTCGGAAGGGAATTTAAAAATCGATGACGCATTCCTGACAGAGATGTGATTCCAGCGGCTGCTTTCTGTCATGTAGAATGTGTTCTGTGTGTCTACCGCGAGCGTTTCGATGCCATCCCCGTGACCACCGAGAAAATTTGGGAGACGTATGAACCCCAAGCAAATCAAACAACTCGTGCAAAATCCGATGCAATAATTGCCTCATTAACGGCTACTGAGCACAAGTTGGTTCGGAAGATGAATACACTAGGGATGCGCTAGGGCCAACATCAAACATCCTCGTCATCCCGTAGAACGTCTCGTCGCAACAGATCATTGAGTAGAAGCTGCATTAGAATTCAGCCTCGATCCCTGCTTTCCAGCCATGTGTGTTTGTATCATCAGCGTTTCCGTCCCAATGAGACTAGCTGATCAGGGAGGTGGCAGCGTCAGTGCGCAGCGGCGGTCTATGTCACTGGTAAAACAACTGTCCATTCTATGTTGTGGATCGCAATTCCGCTAGGCACTGCTTAGTTGGCACAAGTGCTAGAGTCGCCATGCCGCCATCTAAAGGCCAGTTTTTGAATAGGTGTCAATGCCATACGTGGCATTGGAGTCCTGAACAGTGCCACTGTTCCAATTAGATATCCCATTTCACAGGTACAGGACATCACGACGAAAATGGAGGGTGCTCGGGAGTTCTCGAAAACAGATGTAAACATTTCCGAAGAGAGATTCGAACCGACCATTGACATATGCTTCTTTGCGTACCATCCACTCATTTCTAACTGCCTTCTCTCGAACAAATCCCGTTGTTTTTATGTCGCATCAAACTGTCTGTATCACTGAAACAACCTGGACTCCCAGCATTGCTACGAGCGCGGGTTTTCCGTCGGTTGACTTTATTTGACACCCTCTGTCGTTCACGTGATTTTCGTCAGAATCGGGAGTAGGAGAGCAAGAAAGGAACACTGTTGAGGTTTGACTATTGTACGTAATTAATTTGTTCCAAGTAGTGCCGTAGCAGTTTGGATCCGCCTGTGTTTTGATTTGGGTCAATCTAGTCACTACGTGTCGCTCAAACGTTCGCCAGAGGGGCTTACAGTAGATCTGGTACGTGCATGCCACCAGATCACTATAGCAGAGACAGTGATATCTTCCGGTCTGTATGAGTTTTTGTGAATGCTATTTGGCCTATGCGATGCTGCCCAAATCTTCCAAAGATTCATCGGCCAGGTGGCTAGAGGCTTGAATTTTGTTTTCTCATACATGGACGACATTTTGTTCATTAGCAAATTCGAAGAAGACCAGAGCGATCACCCGGGTAAATTATTCGAGCTTTTAGCGGAGCACGTCAGTGACTAACAATGCGGGCAGGAGTATTTTGAGTAAACCTGGGTAGAATGTTTAGATCACATGATTAATGCGCAAGGTATCTTCCCGCTGTAGGAGAAAGTTCAAGCAGTCCATGACTTTTCGTTACCCGTTCCGTTTTCAACAGTTCTTCTGTTTGATGGGACGGTTAGCTACTATGGTGGTTTTATTCGCCACTGCGCCCGCTTGATGCGGCCTCCAACGGATCTACTTAGGGTCGCTAAAGATGGTTCGATAGAATACTCACAGGACGGTTCAGTCAGCTTCAATACAATCAAGGATGCTTTGGCCTTCGCTTCGTTCATAGTTCAGTTTTGTCCGGAAGCCACATTTTGTATATCTACGCTCATGTAACACAGTGGTCATCGTTCGCAGCCCGCGGCAGCCTTTCAAGAGGTGGTCACATGATTATGCAATTGATGTTGATGGAAAAGACATTTTTTGTTTTAAAATTATCTGATCATTATATAACTGTAAGTTTGGTTTCCGGTATGGCGGCCATTTGTTTAGGCGAATCGAGGTCTCCCTGCGCGCTACTCGCTGTTGTTTGTAGTGAGGTTTTTCCGGGTCCTGACTTCAAATGTTGCTTCATAATTATTTTTTGGCTATATCAGTTTTCTGTGGCGGGTTTTGGCGTGGTAGGACTTTGCAAATATTTTTGGTATTAACCTGTTTTATTTAGGCAACGTAGTAGTACTCCAATAATAAAAAGCCCATTCTTGTATATACACCGACATGTAAATACCCGATTAATGTATTCATCACTTCAGTCTCAAGGAAAATTCTACTTTATCTGACAGGCAAATTCATGGTGAGCTTTTATATGTCGTTTAAGACCGACGGAAGACTACAATACATGATAATTTCTTATGTGCGTCAGCTTTATTTTACCATGGGCTAAGTAAGTGGCTGTTGACAGTATTCGGTGCTATCCGGCCCAGTGCACCTGACCATGTATAACAGACACACTCTTATCGATTGAGAAAGAAATATTGCTTTTCCGTCATATGTGGCAGAGATGTCGTGGAAGAAAGAGAGAATTCGGTGTCTGACAATGTTGTTTGCAGGCGATTACGCTGTGGCGGCATCGCGTTACATATCCGAAGTAAGGTCGATTGAAGGTGCTAGGTACTATTTCACATTTCTTTCGGGGATGCCAGTCACTGGCAATTCTTCGAACTGTCTTAACGGAGTAATGTTATCCAACTTTGTTGTCGCAGGTACACCAACACGTGCATTCTGTAATCCCCGATAGATCAGTCTCGGGACAAACCAGCCACAGGAAGTATAAAACGTAATTCTCAGACGCCTGTGGTACTCACGGTAGTTAGAGGAACGCCATTAGCAAGTGGCTCTGCAATTTAGGAACGTGGAACTTTATTACCACTAGTTCTGTGCTTTGTTGCAGAAAAAATTACGCAGCTGCATGTCGCAAATCGTAATGAGGAAACCACAGGTTCTGTGCTGGATTCCCTTCAGACTGCTCTCATTCGTTTCAGATTGGCCGCGGTGCAGCCGAGGGGACTATTAGAAGCTATACAGCCGAATATTTACCGAGACCCTAGTACGTTGCTTATGACGCTTTGAACAAGCCCAACTGTCGAACTGTCGAAAGGAATGTTTACGCACGTGTCGGGAAAGTGTCACTCAAAGAGAGTTGTCTGATGCGGATGTACTGCCAGATACCATGAAAGCACAACTAGAATTTTTTTATCTTTTGCTTCCTTTATTAATGAAACGACAATGTACATCAATTTTCAGGAAGGGCGCCGCGGCCAGCAGAGGGCTGCCAGGCAAGAAGTTGACCGGTGTTGGGAGGATCCGAACCCGCGGCCTTCACCTCCATGCGCCACGACCTTATCCGTTTGGCAACCGCCTGCCGCGTCAGGACGATGGTTTCCCGTTCACAAAATGTGGAATCGTAGACCACATTTGTGAGAATCACACAGCTAACCTGTACGCCGATGTTTACCGTTGGATTCCATTGTAGGAAAGGCAAACCCATTTCAGTTTCAGATTTTGTTAATTCCGGTGATCATGTTTATGCTTACCAGCAGACCAGAAATTACCATCTAAGGATGGTGCGATTTTTTTTCTCGGGCGGAGGGAGCTGTCAGAAAGAGCAAGAGGGGGCAAATACGAGGGATATTAATTGTACATTCGGCTTTGTCATGATGCATATTTGCAAACTGGGCTTAGCTGTCTTGGAGGATACCGTCTCACGCAGGCCATATGGACGAGGCCACGGCAGGCATATAAGCATCGCATTAAATGAAACAGGGCGGTACATACAACCAGCTACGCAGCTGTATGTAGAATGTCAGTCGACACTTCCGGTGCTCTGCTTAAGACGGTAAACAATGCAGATCGATCGGTGCGTCAGGTGAGGTTCCGTTCGGTCCTTCGGAAGCCAAGAGTGAAATACGTGGGTAGGTGACAACTAGAAAGTAGTGCAAAAATGATTCACTCTCTTTTGACAGTATTTGCTTCAGAGGACTGACTGAGCTAGGCTTATATGTTGCTTCCATTTTCTTAAATCAATTTCTTTTTTAAAGTATAGGCACGCGGTCGTCGCTGTTAGGTGAGAAACCACCTCAGAAGGCTACCTACCGTTGTCTGGCTTGAGGCTGCAATGGGTCCACTAACCACACCAATCATTAAATTTCACCACGATTGCACCGAAACATGCGTCACATGTGACGGATCAAGTGAATCTGGAGATGATAGCATTGCAATCGTTGCGTGACATTTTACGGCTGACAAACGAACTTACGGAGAGGAATAAGACATTCACGAAAAAATAAAAACAAACTTGCACTTTTCTGCTTGAAACCATTTAGTTGCAGTTTAATCACGGAACATGTTTGGAGTACGGCCTAGGAAATTACTGTTGCACTAGAACCACCGAAGATTGCAGCATCCAGCGTTCACGTTGGCCATTCCCAAGACTGGGATGCAACCCTTTATTGAAATAGAGAGGGAATGCCGGCATTCGCATAGAAACGGAAGTGTGGACATGAATAGGTACCAGTTATTAGGTACGTTTCATTTAAAAATCAGGTGGGTTCAGAAAATATATCAAGTATCATCTTAAAGGAGTCTAGAGCGGTATGAACTTCCAACAACTGACTGTGCTGCGGCATATGATAGGAGAGTGACGATAAGGAAGGAATGAATGTGAAGACTGCGAAGTAGGAAATGAAAGCTGGGAGGAGGTTCGGGTGTGGAAATGGGTATGAGAATTTAGGTGGGCCGGCAAGCATGAAACTGGCTGGCAGAAGCAAGATATCGGTAATAGATAACAGACAACATTTCCAAGTCAAGCCGGTATGTGGTACACTCCTGGAAGCTATTCTCCAGAGGTGCCAGCAATATGGCCTGTTCCATCTGTGTGAAAACGGTTTCTACCTGCACGTGTCTGCTTCGATCAAACTTAATCAAATTAGGCGGTTAGTAACAGACGGTTGCTGACCCCAGTTCAACGGCTGCGAGGCTAGTGCCTTGTCGAGTGAATGATCAAGATGCCGGGTGTTAACTAAGAGGTAAAAGGGCGCCCCAATTAAAATCTATATGTATGCATGCGTAACCAAATAAATATACTCATAAATGTTCCTGAGTTATGGTGAATTTGTCCGGAGAGGAGTTAGAGGGAACGTTAAGAGGCTAGTGGTTTCGCTCCATATTTGCTTGTCATTCTAGTTGTATCGGTGTTAAACGGAGACTGGGAAGCTGAACCGTTTGGGATCCTTTAGTTGATGTAATAAAAAGCTGTGACATTTGAAACAGTCCATGGAGAAGAGAAGGATGATGATAGGGCAGAGGGATCTGGCTGCAAAGCAAGAGCTGAGTAGAAGGAAATCGGTGATAATGGGTTCCTAATTTCAGATGGAGCTAGTTGTCCAAGCTTGGTTCCGACTGATTTAGTTCGATGGGGCATCTGTACTTAGGAATATCTACCTGTATGTGTGCATGCTGGAAAACACGGTGTACCGCGTTTTCTAATATTAGTATAACCATCACAAACGTTGAACACACAAAAAGGCGCCCCCTATATTTTACTGCAGTGAACGTGGGTATGCAAAAATTAACAAAGAATGTTTAAGGTCATATACTGCCCACGATGTAAACGAACTCGACCCATCGGAAGAGTCGCTCATCGTAGGCACACCAGTGAGGTACACAACTCATGGTGGGAACATGACAATAGGGTCGAGTGGATGACGATGCCGTCAACAAACTTGGTAAAATTCGTGTCTGATGGCTTTCTGTCGACTGCTATTGCACAGAAGTTAAGTGGTGAAAATGTACAAACATTGCGATACTTTATTTTTGAATTAAGTCCTTCCAAAAACGTATTCAAAAGCATGCAAATACGAGAGAATGCTTCAAGAAACTTCCGGTTTGGCATCAGTGCTACCGCTGAGGTGAACAGACATGAGAAACCAAAATCGAAAGTGTTTAATATTTCTGAGCTTACCTCTGAAGAGTACCTACTCGTGTTATCACAGATTCTAGTGAGGATGACCAGAAAACCTCGATCAAGAGAAACACCCCAAAATTCGGTCATCATATCAAACCAACACACATGAAAACTGGAATTGCGGAAACTTCCTTCTAGATTAGTTCGGCAGAGTAAAAGTAGGTAGATTTTACAAATGTTCTGTGATTTTAGGCCGTCCGTAATGATATCCTTAGAAATGAAACTTACGTTCAATCACAACGCAAGTTAAAGTTCATTTGAAAAACGAAACCGAGATTTATGAAAGCCGCAAATCTCAACCGACTGTGGCCGAATTTTCCAAGTCGACTTCCGTCACGGACATGTTACAGGCAACAATACAGTCGTCATCACTACCGTCAGTAGGCGAACAGGCATGCACCAATTAGATTCATTTAAATATCCAACTCAACTGGAAAACCTGGTAAGCATCATTAATGATTTCAGTGAAAAATTGGCGAAAAAATTCGGTTATTGATATACTCATAGTGCGATGCGTAAAACGGGAAAATTCAATGGTAGGTTCAGCGAGTAAGGCCAAAGCCGGACACGAGTTGCCAACATGACTGGGTTCAGCAGCAGGCATTTCAAGGTGACCATAATGGATACCCATGAATAAATACAAATATAATTGTCATGGAATGAATTTTTCACTATTCAAATTCGGTGTTTTACACGCATACCTTCTTATGCAAAGTACATAATCTCCTTTTACCTTACCTTTCAGACCAAACGGATAAAAACTAAGAGCCACGGGTATTGCTTTAGCAACAGTGAAGAAAATGACGGGGTTTTCGTGCACTTATTTATTACATCGTTGAGACCCGCGTTCAGCGTCGTTATTTCACCGGGCCGTTGGCATTCGAGAATTGGAGATGTCCTATGATGTCGTTACGCATGTCACGACCAAGGAGCATGGCCGCAAGTCCAACGGCCAGAAACCACTAAAAGAGACAATTGCCGTCCTCAGAGGATTGCTGGACGACTTCCTGATATAAGGGCTTCGATGCACTCATGGACATGCTTATCGTGTGGCAGGAATTTCTAATGCACCATTATAATTCCTCCCTCGGTGCGGTTTTCATTAAACCTTACGCACCGTTACAGTGAGTGTGCAGATGGTCCGATGAAAGGTTTTGCATGTGAGATATCCCAGTGTGTGCATATTGTTGATTTCATAATGGCATTGCTTATTGACTCGCGGGCGTCTAATAACTCCATTGTTGCGGCCGACATCTTGGTATCAACTTCCCTGTCCGGAACACGGATACTCAAGGGAAAGTTTAGGTGACACTCAGGGCTGTACTCAAGGGTGTCTCAGAGGTGCACTCGTGTTCCTAGATGTGTGCATTCAACTAACAACGAGTGTACAAAGCTAAGTTGGACGGGGAAATTTCTGGTAGCTCTCACCGCATCAGAAAAGATAAATCAACGATATTTTCTAAAAATAGCAACTAATGTAAAAAAACGGTATTTGAGTACTGAGCGGTAGTGGTTTGCAAAACCTTTTAATCTAATATGAACGATCGAGAAACAAAATGAATGTAATAAACACTGGACAAGCATTAGGCTAAGAATTAACAACTAATACCCGTAAGTAGTGAAACCTGAATCATTGTGCTAGAATGACGCAGGTAATTTTTCGGTACAAATGCCAAGTAGAATTTGATTTTTTGTTAGCTCATTGAATTCTCAAGACAATGGGCGATAAATAATGCCGGATTTCTACAGTATCATTTGAAAAAACGACTCCCCGTTCTGTGAAAACGAAGCAAAACTTCGTCAAGTCACATTGGAATCGAATAAACGAACTTGGGTAACACCAGACCCGTGGTAACTTTACTCCAGACCCGAGGCACAGGGCACTAAAACACATGGGCCAAACCGCCTGACTTTAACCAAATTGCCGTCAGCGTCATAATAGCTCTTGCCGTGGCTCCACCAGATTGGTATTTGTGCCACCACCTGGATCCACGGACACTATTTCTCAGAGGCAGTCGTTGGCGTTTAAGTAGAGTTCTGTTCAAGCATATACTTTTCACTTTTTCGTTTTTCACAGACCTTTATATATTTATAAATCCAGCATCATAGAACACTGCTAATACTCATCCTTCTTATTTTGAGTTCACTAGCATCGGATTAAATTAAGGATGAATAGGACAAAACTGACTATGTTCTGCGGTGACGGTTATAGCTGTAAGACTGTCAGAATAATTTCGCAAATTCCTTACTTCGTTCTTGAATCCATTCAGATATTTGCAGTTGTGTCTCGGATGTTTGCCTTACTAAGTCCATGTATCCACAGATTCAGAGAGGATGTTGAGCTTTTCATGGGTCACTGCATGAGGTTAATCATGCACTTTGAACCTATGGTCATTGGGGAAGCCAGAATGAAGTTTAAAAGAAGCTTCAACTTTACATGTATCAAACCAGACGCATACACAGTCATTCTAGGCCATTAGTAGTTCCCATGGCCAGAAACGCGCATTATAATAGTCAAGCAATAACGGATAACGGAAAATTCCAGTTTGAAGTCATTTCGACGCCACAGGGGTAAACTAAAAAATTGAAGTTCTCCAAACATAAACCAGGTCCGCAATTGACGCCTAATAAACAGAAAAGTGCGCTAAAACTGGGACTGCCAAAATAACCACATCGGTACCGTCATTTTGGTGTGAGCAGGATGTGTACCGTCCCAAACGGCTTACAGTCAAAGACTGGTTTCTGAGCGCCACTTCTGGAGTCTATTTCGGAATATTCGGACGAGCCGTGGCCAAACCACCAAAATGAGGATCTGTCAGTCGAGATTTTAGTTCGGCCGAACTGGAAACTGCTAGAAACCACATTCGATATACATTTGAACTCCTCCGACATTTCCAATAAAGAAGATTAAAGGTAAAGAGACGCAAATATTTAGGCGGATTTTTAATGAACCTGACGCAAGAGCACCTTGCATTAGTCCGTTTGGCAGTCTCGAGGATGGAATGTTTGGCCACGCCAAGCTATGCGCCCTGAAGGCCGCAAATAACGACAGGATCAATCCTTACATTTCAAATTTGTCGACACCTTAGGCCTTACCGAATTAGTGGATACAGCAGCCTTATTCACATTTTAAGTTTCTGAACTCAATATTGGATGCACAGTACATGATGGGAACACCATACATGTTGAGAGCCCTCAACCTGAAGCTATCTGGCTTGAAGTTAAGGTCTGACTAACTTTGGTCGACGTGATTCGTTTATCTACATCACCGATTAAAGTTGCCAGACTAGAATGGTTACAACTACCACGGGTATGTGGTTTTCAGAGAGCACACTGCAGGGGGCTGAGGGTGTTCGGTTCACTAGATGTATTACACGAATTTGTTGAACAAACTTTCGTCATTACTCAGAAGTATGTCGAGTACACGGCTTGATCGGGCATTCCCCATGCGTAATGACTCACGTTCTGCCAGCCGGAGGAATAAGGTAGGCTCATTAGGGAAACGCAATTGCAGTTTTATGGCTGACGTCGCGGTAGTACAATATTACGTGCGCTGTGTTCGCATTGGTACGGTAAGCTGCGCCACATAGGTGCAGTGATTCATATCTCATCATTCTAGCGTTTTTCGTTGTTAACCCTGCGTTCGACGTTGGCTCAGGGTTTAGTTGCAGTTTTTTATTTTTTGATTATCCATCCTAGGCAAAAGGGTTGTGCCATTGCAGACGGCTTTGTAAGCCATCACCGCTCAGTAGCCAACAAACGCTTGTCAACCATAATTGCTATTATTGGCTCAAAATAACAGCTACTTTATCTTCCCTGACACGGTATAAGTTCGAGGTAAGTCCTTTACCCAACTTAGCTCCGGTCCATTCGGTGTTAATTGAACGTACACATGTACATTCTGGGATGTTTTAGTTCATTTGCATATTACCAAACAGTTTATTTGTTCCGAAACGGAAGCTGATTCCTAGCTAGTGTATCTAAACTGCCCCTAAACTTTTGCATAAGCGCATGCACGCCCATCAGGTAATTTTTATAGGATACCCTCGTAATACTATTAGGGACCATCTCTGTAGCTTCCGAAATAACATGTATTTCACTTAGACTAACTACAGGGTTTATGCAAAATAATTCACACGTTCCTCCCTATCTTCGGTAGCTTTTCATCAACAAATGTCCATATGACTCTAAATAAGAATCTTCGTAATCCTCCGGCTGGCCGGCCTGTATTCCATGCAAGAAGACAGACCACTGGGCCCTTGAAATCAAACGGAACAAGAACGTGATGATTCACAATGGAGCCATCCCATGCCCCATGAATCTCATAGATGTTTGTGAAGCGGCTCACATGAAACCAACTGGCTTACATCAAATGATTTTCGACATACACAGGACGATTCAGCCCTTAGAGGAAACTATCTCGCGCCTGTTTCCACCCATT
>LUCM01009965.1:361290-388400 GCA_008360955.1 Fasciolopsis buskii
TCAACAAATGTCCATATGACTCTAAATAAGAATCTTCGTAATCCTCCGGCTGGCCGGCCTGTATTCCATGCAAGAAGACAGACCACTGGGCCCTTGAAATCAAACGGAACAAGAACGTGATGATTCACAATGGAGCCATCCCATGCCCCATGAATCTCATAGATGTTTGTGAAGCGGCTCACATGAAACCAACTGGCTTACATCAAATGATTTTCGACATACACAGGACGATTCAGCCCTTAGAGGAAACTATCTCGCGCCTGTTTCCACCCATTGAATTCACGGAATCCCAAGCTACCCGAGGTCTGAAAACTCAGCAACTACCTGTCGGCTTTTGAACTCCGTTACCACTTAAATCCGGAAACGATTAACTGCAGACAAAATCGCCGCTATATTCAATGTTCTCGAAATCCCGCTTCTTGCTAAGGTTAAATAACGCATTCGCAATGTGTGGAATGTCCAATAATGGGTGCACTTATATTAGATCGCGAAAAACTGCAGAATCACGGTTGGCTCTTATTTTTCCAATTGTCAGATGAACTTACGGCCAAAGAATTCATCAGCAGCTGGCAAGCTATTGCTAGAAATACTACCTTTAACAAAAGTCAAAATATTCGCCAACAAAAGGCGTTGTTGGTCTAGAATTAATCCGAACTAGATGAGCAGGGTGCTCGTGGTTGGAGATATAGGGGTGGTACCGGATTAATTCTAGACCAACAACGCCTTTTGTTGGCGAATATTTTGACTTTTGTTAAAGGTAGTATTTCTAGCAATAGCTTGCCAGCTGCTGATGAATTCTTTGGCCGTAAGTTCATCTGACAATTGGAAAAATAAGAGCCAACCGTGATTCTGCAGTTTTTCGCGATCTAATATAAGTGCACCCATTATTGGACATTCCACACATTGCGAATGCGTTATTTAACCTTAGCAAGAAGCGGGATTTCGAGAACATTGAATATAGCGGCGATTTTGTCTGCAGTTAATCGTTTCCGGATTTAAGTGGTAACGGAGTTCAAAAGCCGACAGGTAGTTGCTGAGTTTTCAGACCTCGGGTAGCTTGGGATTCCGTGAATTCAATGGGTGGAAACAGGCGCGAGATAGTTTCCTCTAAGGGCTGAATCGTCCTGTGTATGTCGAAAATCATTTGATGTAAGCCAGTTGGTTTCATGTGAGCCGCTTCACAAACATCTATGAGATTCATGGGGCATGGGATGGCTCCATTGTGAATCATCACGTTCTTGTTCCGTTTGATTTCAAGGGCCCAGTGGTCTGTCTTCTTGCATGGAATACAGGCCGGCCAGCCGGAGGATTACGAAGATTCTTATTTAGAGTCATATGGACATTTGTTGATGAAAAGCTACCGAAGATAGGGAGGAACGTGTGAATTATTTTGCATAAACCCTGTAGTTAGTCTAAGTGAAATACATGTTATTTCGGAAGCTACAGAGATGGTCCCTAATAGTATTACGAGGGTATCCTATAAAAATTACCTGATGGGCGTGCATGCGCTTATGCAAAAGTTTAGGGGCAGTTTAGATACACTAGCTAGGAATCAGCTTCCGTTTCGGAACAAATAAACTGTTTGGTAATATGCAAATGAACTAAAACATCCCAGAATGTACATGTGTACGTTCAATTAACACCGAATGGACCGGAGCTAAGTTGGGTAAAGGACTTACCTCGAACTTATACCGTGTCAGGGAAGATAAAGTAGCTGTTATTTTGAGCCAATAATAGCAATTATGGTTGACAAGCGTTTGTTGGCTACTGAGCGGTGATGGCTTACAAAGCCGTCTGCAATGGCACAACCCTTTTGCCTAGGATGGATAATCAAAAAATAAAAAACTGCAACTAAACCCTGAGCCAACGTCGAACGCAGGGTTAACAACGAAAAACGCTAGAATGATGAGATATGAATCACTGCACCTATGTGGCGCAGCTTACCGTACCAATGCGAACACAGCGCACGTAATATTGTACTACCGCGACGTCAGCCATAAAACTGCAATTGCGTTTCCCTAATGAGCCTACCTTATTCCTCCGGCTGGCAGAACGTGAGTCATTACGCATGGGGAATGCCCGATCAAGCCGTGTACTCGACATACTTCTGAGTAATGACGAAAGTTTGTTCAACAAATTCGTGTAATACATCTAGTGAACCGAACACCCTCAGCCCCCTGCAGTGTGCTCTCTGAAAACCACATACCCGTGGTAGTTGTAACCATTCTAGTCTGGCAACTTTAATCGGTGATGTAGATAAACGAATCACGTCGACCAAAGTTAGTCAGACCTTAACTTCAAGCCAGATAGCTTCAGGTTGAGGGCTCTCAACATGTATGGTGTTCCCATCATGTACTGTGCATCCAATATTGAGTTCAGAAACTTAAAATGTGAATAAGGCTGCTGTATCCACTAATTCGGTAAGGCCTAAGGTGTCGACAAATTTGAAATGTAAGGATTGATCCTGTCGTTATTTGCGGCCTTCAGGGCGCATAGCTTGGCGTGGCCAAACATTCCATCCTCGAGACTGCCAAACGGACTAATGCAAGGTGCTCTTGCGTCAGGTTCATTAAAAATCCGCCTAAATATTTGCGTCTCTTTACCTTTAATCTTCTTTATTGGAAATGTCGGAGGAGTTCAAATGTATATCGAATGTGGTTTCTAGCAGTTTCCAGTTCGGCCGAACTAAAATCTCGACTGACAGATCCTCATTTTGGTGGTTTGGCCACGGCTCGTCCGAATATTCCGAAATAGACTCCAGAAGTGGCGCTCAGAAACCAGTCTTTGACTGTAAGCCGTTTGGGACGGTACACATCCTGCTCACACCAAAATGACGGTACCGATGTGGTTATTTTGGCAGTCCCAGTTTTAGCGCACTTTTCTGTTTATTAGGCGTCAATTGCGGACCTGGTTTATGTTTGGAGAACTTCAATTTTTTAGTTTACCCCTGTGGCGTCGAAATGACTTCAAACTGGAATTTTCCGTTATCCGTTATTGCTTGACTATTATAATGCGCGTTTCTGGCCATGGGAACTACTAATGGCCTAGAATGACTGTGTATGCGTCTGGTTTGATACATGTAAAGTTGAAGCTTCTTTTAAACTTCATTCTGGCTTCCCCAATGACCATAGGTTCAAAGTGCATGATTAACCTCATGCAGTGACCCATGAAAAGCTCAACATCCTCTCTGAATCTGTGGATACATGGACTTAGTAAGGCAAACATCCGAGACACAACTGCAAATATCTGAATGGATTCAAGAACGAAGTAAGGAATTTGCGAAATTATTCTGACAGTCTTACAGCTATAACCGTCACCGCAGAACATAGTCAGTTTTGTCCTATTCATCCTTAATTTAATCCGATGCTAGTGAACTCAAAATAAGAAGGATGAGTATTAGCAGTGTTCTATGATGCTGGATTTATAAATATATAAAGGTCTGTGAAAAACGAAAAAGTGAAAAGTATATGCTTGAACAGAACTCTACTTAAACGCCAACGACTGCCTCTGAGAAATAGTGTCCGTGGATCCAGGTGGTGGCACAAATACCAATCTGGTGGAGCCACGGCAAGAGCTATTATGACGCTGACGGCAATTTGGTTAAAGTCAGGCGGTTTGGCCCATGTGTTTTAGTGCCCTGTGCCTCGGGTCTGGAGTAAAGTTACCACGGGTCTGGTGTTACCCAAGTTCGTTTATTCGATTCCAATGTGACTTGACGAAGTTTTGCTTCGTTTTCACAGAACGGGGAGTCGTTTTTTCAAATGATACTGTAGAAATCCGGCATTATTTATCGCCCATTGTCTTGAGAATTCAATGAGCTAACAAAAAATCAAATTCTACTTGGCATTTGTACCGAAAAATTACCTGCGTCATTCTAGCACAATGATTCAGGTTTCACTACTTACGGGTATTAGTTGTTAATTCTTAGCCTAATGCTTGTCCAGTGTTTATTACATTCATTTTGTTTCTCGATCGTTCATATTAGATTAAAAGGTTTTGCAAACCACTACCGCTCAGTACTCAAATACCGTTTTTTTACATTAGTTGCTATTTTTAGAAAATATCGTTGATTTATCTTTTCTGATGCGGTGAGAGCTACCAGAAATTTCCCCGTCCAACTTAGCTTTGTACACTCGTTGTTAGTTGAATGCACACATCTAGGAACACGAGTGCACCTCTGAGACACCCTTGAGTACAGCCCTGAGTGTCACCTAAACTTTCCCTTGAGTATCCGTGTTCCGGACAGGGAAGTTGATACCAAGATGTCGGCCGCAACAATGGAGTTATTAGACGCCCGCGAGTCAATAAGCAATGCCATTATGAAATCAACAATATGCACACACTGGGATATCTCACATGCAAAACCTTTCATCGGACCATCTGCACACTCACTGTAACGGTGCGTAAGGTTTAATGAAAACCGCACCGAGGGAGGAATTATAATGGTGCATTAGAAATTCCTGCCACACGATAAGCATGTCCATGAGTGCATCGAAGCCCTTATATCAGGAAGTCGTCCAGCAATCCTCTGAGGACGGCAATTGTCTCTTTTAGTGGTTTCTGGCCGTTGGACTTGCGGCCATGCTCCTTGGTCGTGACATGCGTAACGACATCATAGGACATCTCCAATTCTCGAATGCCAACGGCCCGGTGAAATAACGACGCTGAACGCGGGTCTCAACGATGTAATAAATAAGTGCACGAAAACCCCGTCATTTTCTTCACTGTTGCTAAAGCAATACCCGTGGCTCTTAGTTTTTATCCGTTTGGTCTGAAAGGTAAGGTAAAAGGAGATTATGTACTTTGCATAAGAAGGTATGCGTGTATAACACCGAATTTGAATAGTGAAAAATTCATTCCATGACAATTATATTTGTATTTATTCATGGGTATCCATTATGGTCACCTTGAAATGCCTGCTGCTGAACCCAGTCATGTTGGCAACTCGTGTCCGGCTTTGGCCTTACTCGCTGAACCTACCATTGAATTTTCCCGTTTTACGCATCGCACTATGAGTATATCAATAACCGAATTTTTTCGCCAATTTTTCACTGAAATCATTAATGATGCTTACCAGGTTTTCCAGTTGAGTTGGATATTTAAATGAATCTAATTGGTGCATGCCTGTTCGCCTACTGACGGTAGTGATGACGACTGTATTGTTGCCTGTAACATGTCCGTGACGGAAGTCGACTTGGAAAATTCGGCCACAGTCGGTTGAGATTTGCGGCTTTCATAAATCTCGGTTTCGTTTTTCAAATGAACTTTAACTTGCGTTGTGATTGAACGTAAGTTTCATTTCTAAGGATATCATTACGGACGGCCTAAAATCACAGAACATTTGTAAAATCTACCTACTTTTACTCTGCCGAACTAATCTAGAAGGAAGTTTCCGCAATTCCAGTTTTCATGTGTGTTGGTTTGATATGATGACCGAATTTTGGGGTGTTTCTCTTGATCGAGGTTTTCTGGTCATCCTCACTAGAATCTGTGATAACACGAGTAGGTACTCTTCAGAGGTAAGCTCAGAAATATTAAACACTTTCGATTTTGGTTTCTCATGTCTGTTCACCTCAGCGGTAGCACTGATGCCAAACCGGAAGTTTCTTGAAGCATTCTCTCGTATTTGCATGCTTTTGAATACGTTTTTGGAAGGACTTAATTCAAAAATAAAGTATCGCAATGTTTGTACATTTTNACACTGGGATATCTCACATGCAAAACCTTTCATCGGACCATCTGCACACTCACTGTAACGGTGCGTAAGGTTTAATGAAAACCGCACCGAGGGAGGAATTATAATGGTGCATTAGAAATTCCTGCCACACGATAAGCATGTCCATGAGTGCATCGAAGCCCTTATATCAGGAAGTCGTCCAGCAATCCTCTGAGGACGGCAATTGTCTCTTTTAGTGGTTTCTGGCCGTTGGACTTGCGGCCATGCTCCTTGGTCGTGACATGCGTAACGACATCATAGGACATCTCCAATTCTCGAATGCCAACGGCCCGGTGAAATAACGACGCTGAACGCGGGTCTCAACGATGTAATAAATAAGTGCACGAAAACCCCGTCATTTTCTTCACTGTTGCTAAAGCAATACCCGTGGCTCTTAGTTTTTATCCGTTTGGTCTGAAAGGTAAGGTAAAAGGAGATTATGTACTTTGCATAAGAAGGTATGCGTGTATAACACCGAATTTGAATAGTGAAAAATTCATTCCATGACAATTATATTTGTATTTATTCATGGGTATCCATTATGGTCACCTTGAAATGCCTGCTGCTGAACCCAGTCATGTTGGCAACTCGTGTCCGGCTTTGGCCTTACTCGCTGAACCTACCATTGAATTTTCCCGTTTTACGTATTGTACTCAAGAAGAGGGGAACTTTTTCTCCATGACCGCATCTGCTGTTGGAGAAAATGTTTTACTGATGCTGACGTTTTCTGAATTTTGTGTCGGATAACAATTTCCTGCCTTTCACTCCGCGCCAGTTGATGTGATTCGGAGCGCTATTTGAAATTGAAGTTCGTAAAACTTCTGGGTCACACCCCCTCGGTAAAATGCCACCTATGTTCTAAATGTACTGAAAATTATGTCTTGAAGTATCAGTGAGCCATTTAGCAAAACATTCATTTACATCTTCTCTAGACCTTCTCCACTCGCAGGTTAGATTTTCACGTGCTTATTTAAGCTTACATGAAGCAGAAGTGTCACTTTCAGGTGCAAGTTATCATTCTTCCCAAGGTTGTTCAGAAGAAATTCAAAATCGCCCGATAATTTTAGTGGCGGTTGTAATGTTGTTCTTGGGATCTGCAATATTCTCTTCTTCGGTTTGCTTGGGTGCTCCGAATTATTATTTACACCAATGACGTCATTTTCATTTCCGGAATTCTTAGATGCGCCGCTTAATGCAAGGTGAGCTGGCACATGGTTGCGGGGGCAGTGAGTATATTAGAAAGGCGCACGCAGTTGAAATTAGCTAACTTTTGCAAACAAAAGTGCATTGGTCCAGACTATCCTAGAGACATACGCTTGCTCATAACAATTTGCATGTTAATGCAACGACTGTTTGAATGCGTCGATAAATAATAGTCTGTCGCAGGTATTACAGAAACCACCATCAGCCGCAGAGATCAAGGGCCAGCCAAAATATGCTCTTCCACAAGTTAAAGCCGGGGGATAAATTGGTTTCAAACAAGATGGTTTTCCGGAATCACTCCATGAAATGATTCTATTAGCGGCGATGAGATTTGCACGCAGATAGGCGAAATATCACCACATCGTGAAGCTCAACAAACCGTTCAGAGCCTTCCCGATATCTTAATTGTTAAGGCTTTCGACTCCGAATTTCTCTTCCTGGGTTTGCGTCCAATTTCGGGCATGGTGGATATGCACTGCTGACTAATCCTAACAAGGATGATACAGGTGTACAGTGCTTTCATGTTTTCTTAATGATGATTTGAAGGATGGTATTACATGGGGAATTATGTGATGAAAAATTAGTTTACGGTAGAAGAAATGTGAGCAAGCATGCTAGAATACTTCAGGATGATACTGAAGGAAAATGGATGAATTCAAAAAGGAACAAGACGGCGGATGTAACATATGGACCAAGTACAGTAAATGAAACGGATCACTACTGGAAAGGTTTCAAAACACCTGTGAGAGGACGGAGGTGGATGAAAGATGAATACGTACATATTGAAGTAGAAGACAATGGTTCGACTAAATGTCCATTATACGAGAAATAAATTCTGATTTCATTTACTGCTGCGATTATTTTGCGATGGGTAAGAATGAGACAAGTTATACGGAAGCAGGGGTATTATACCCATTGAATTGTTGGCCACTGGGTCAGAACAGGTCGGATGGTGGGCACGGAGAATCGGTCGTCCTTAATAGTTGCTCTCGGTCTCCTAAACTTTCACCGGATTCAAGCATGTGCCTTGCTGCCAGCTGGTCAGTCCAGCCATGCGTTCAGTAAGGATGTTAGTTTGAGGACACGAATCCGGCGCCCAAAGTCCCAATGGGTCGAGATAGGCGGAGAATCGTGGTCGGCATCTTGTGTGAGGAAGACGTCATGGCACCGAAGCTTAGATTGTCAAGGTACGGCGGCACAATGAGCGAGCCGAAGCCAGCATCACGGTAGAAGGTCAGACGGCTTAGATTGCGGCTAACTGGTGGTGCGGTAAGACAGCCTGAAATTATAAAGAACAGGAAAGGCCAATCTGGCAAGTGTTCCAGCTGAGTGGTGAGGACGGATGACAATACAAAGAAATGAATAAAAAAGTTAAAAAGTATGGAGCAAATGGAAAAATGGGGGACACATTCATGGCATTGGCACGTTTACGAGTTGCACTGCATTGAACAGAGTGGTGGATCGGCGTGTCGCAATATGCGTGGGTAGTGTGAATGTTGGGCTGGCGTTTCAGCACACTGAGGCATGATTTGGTTGATGACAGCGTACGAGCCAGTCAAGGTGTTATGGTCGATGACCAATCCAAGTATTCTGAAACCGCAGATTTCATTCCTATTGTGCGCCGCGAGTACTTGTGTCTTGTGCTTCAGTGTGTGCATAAATCTACCAAACTCGGCAAAATAACAAATCTGGCGACGGGTTTTTGGAACTCAACGCAATCAGCCGATAACCACCATGCATGCGGATATGAAAAAATGTTTTAGACCCAGCGCAAACTAATGGAGGCTCTAACTCAACGGATTGGGAGTATGACCACAACAACTGGCAGCCCTGAAATTTCATCAAATCCCCTGCTTCGCTCAGTGACCGATTTCTTACACGATCCACAGTGCGGCGTTGCGTTTGAATCCTGGTTCAAACGCTACGAGGACTTGTTCACCGTCGATTTAGTGGACAAAGACGACAAAATCAAAGTACGAATACTCCTGCGAAAACTGGGTCCTGCAGAACACACGCGGTACATAAACTTCATCTTGCAGGATAAACCACCAAGTCGCACATTTGACCAGACTGTTCAGACTCTAGAGAAAATTTTCGGTGAGCCATCTTCCCTGTTCAACACACGGTATCAATGTCTGCAACTCGTCAAATGGGACATGGACGACCTGGTAACATACGCAGGAATTGTTAACCGCGAGTGTGGCAGGTTCAAACTGGGTGCATTGACGGAAGACCGATTCCGGTGTCGGATTTTCATTTGTGAGCTTCAGTCCCCAAGCCATTCAGATTTGCGCACCCGTCTTTAAGCCAAAATCGAACAGCAACCGGACACAACGTTGGAAAAACTCGAAGACGAGTGTGAACACTTATCTAATCTGAAACATGACGCGGCCATGATTCAACGACAGGAAAGGTCGTACAACAGTGTGAACGCTGTTAAAGCTGGAAATCCGCCCACGCCAGCTCGGAGGCCACACAAACACGTCGACAGTTCAAACCCGCCAAGCCCCCTCGCCTTGCAGGTACTATGGAGTCTGGCACTTTCACAAATTCTGTCCGTTTCACACCCACCAGTGTAAACAATGTCATCATGTGGGATACAAGGAAGGGTTCTGCCACACCAATAGATTTTCACGACCGGCTCGTTTCAGCCCAGGCAAGCCAAAGTCAGCTAACGACCGCGCGAGTGTTCATTCATTTGGCTTTGTGGCTGCCTGTCGATTAAACGCCCCCGATCGCAGAAGGTTTGCCACAATCAACATAAACAACCATCCAGTCTGCCTTCAACTGGATCCTGCGTCAGACATATCAGTCATATTCAAATCAACTTGGCATGACATTGGTAAGCCGCCTATCCAACCCACTTCAATCACGGCTACAATTGCCTGTGGCGGTGCTTTGGATTTAGCGGGAGAGCTCCAGTGTGCGGTCAATTACAACAACAAACTGATATCGACGCTGTGCTGCGTGGCAAAGTCTGGTATCAACCTGCTTGGCGCTAACTGGCTAGATGAATTGGGTCTCAGCAAATTGCCGATGGACACCTTCTGCGAACCCGCTCAGAAGTCCCGGCAGCACAAGCGCTCGCCTCCAAACCATCCTCGCTCAAACGATCAGTCGGAGGAACTCGTCGGTACACTCAAAAGACCTCTGCTGAAGCCGCAATGGGAGGGAGCAACGAAGCAAGGCTTGCAAAAATTCCTCACAACTACAAACCCAAGCACACCGGGAGGTATCTCTACAGCTGAAATATCAATGGGCCGAAAGCTGAAATCCATCTGCGATGCCTTATCGCCCAGTTCGCCAACTTATCCCAGCTTGCCGAAAGACGGCCTGACCGAAGGCTCATTGGTCTACGTCAGAGATTACAGACCCGGTCATCCAGGCTGGACGGAGGGAGTCATTCAACGTAAAAAAGGATCCCGGTTGTATGAGGTCGCTGTTGCGGCCGGAACTTAGATCAGACACAGAAACCAAACAAGGAAGCGCTACGCGGACTCCCCGGTGGACACAGGTACGAAAGTCCCTCAGGAAATACTTTTAGACACTTTCTAATTGCTGAAAACGTCAGTGTCATCCAACACAAGAAATATACACCTGCTCCCCCCGTCGATGATCTAACCGTCCACGGCGACACACGAGGCAATTCCAGGTAAATCCAAAGGACGCTGCGTATTAGTCACATTTTTTAAACAAAAAGGGAGGTGTCATGGTCGATGATCAATCCAAGGTTTTTGAAACCGCAGATTTCATTCCTGCTATTAATTTTCTAAAACAATCTGTCCTTTTCTCAATATTTCGAAATTGACGTTATTTTAAATATTGCGCGGTTGAATATTTTTATATGTCCGCGAAACGATTCATAAAAGCCCGTTCTGTGATTGGCTAGTCCACACATCGATCAAGGCCACCCAACAAAACTATGTGAACGATAGAGCTCATTTGAATTCTAACTTGTGTTGGTGGGTCACCAATAAACGCATGGCACTACTCTGTGTTCGTCTTCTCTCTTCCGCTAGCGGGCTGGGCTAGCTATTCGTATTTCGCGCCGCTTAATGTTCCGTGTGGCTGTTCATTCAAGGGAGCAGCAGACCTATCCCATTCGTTGTGCGACTACGGTCATTGAGTCTTGAGCCCGAACTTTTGTGTCTCCAACCTCTGTGTATGTGTTCGTGTCCTACTAGACCACAGGCTGTGTGCTCCTGTGATATCGTGCGCTGCGAGTACTTGTGTCTTGTGCTTCAATGTGTGCATAAACCTACCAAACTCGGCAAAATAACATGAACATATCTCTGAAATTGTTTGGACTCATTCGCCGACTTAGTGAGCATTAAGGGTTAGTCTCATGTATTGCCCAGGTTACATCAGTGCGTGGTCGTTTGCGCCTTCAGGTTTTGTGCATGTAAACACAATGGCTAATTAGAAATAGGGGTACGATTCGGAGCTCAGGTTTTAGACAACCTAGTCTACGCGATAGGCTCGGGAGGCAAGAGTTTCGTTCGGACCTTTGATAGTGCTGCAAAAAGAGAAAATTAACAGTACACCGGGAGTCCGAATGTGTATAACGAGGGGACAGGTTCCGTCGGCCGGATAGTATCAAGTGCAGGGGATGAGGACAGAATAGCTTGGCCTCGGTAACTCAGAGCACTAGAAGGGAGGTTGAATGGTGCTGTCGCAGGTGCGATTTACGGATAACAGATTGGATTAGTAATTCTTTGTCGTAGGCGGCTCACTTCCTTTGCAGTCCGCTTTTGACTGTGTGGTTATTTTCCCAGCAAAATATGGTCAGGCCTATACAGAAAATTTCCAAAACTCCTCCGACCAACCACAAATTTCCGCATTGGAAATTTATTCCCAATTGCTGGAATGGTCTGTTTTCTCCTTATCCGGAAACCATGGCCCTGTTAATGCTGCACTCGGGGGTTTTACTGCCACAGCTGTGGAAAAGAAAAGTAGTGATAAGCAGCCACACGGAGCAGTATGAAGGGTGTTGTGAAGCACGTGCCCTGGGTATAACCAAAGCCACCCCACGTAGCTTCTTTTAGGTGGGTAGGAGTGAAACGTGACGTATAATTTGAAGGGCCACCTGATACTGTGCGGCGCTTTAAAGACTGTGAGTCGTAAATCAAGCAGCACACAGTAACTGACATGAACGTGAACGTAAGTAAAGATTTTAGAATAAAAAAAATACTGAATTAGTGGATGTACCTTTGACGAGAAAATTATACTGCTTTTTTAAAAGTAGGTAGTTTGACGAGCTGAGGATGACAAATGGAAAATATACAGGACAGAGGGTTAACTTAAAAGAGATGATATTCTCCAATACCATTCTATTAACGCATTTACCGATGTGGATCCGGGTTTGATTACGCAAAATACACCTTAGAGGAAGGGGTTAGGCAGGTTTCAGAAGTCGACGACTTGTTCAAAAGCACGCTTCTCTTAGCTGCGATTGCTGCTCAGTTACAAACCTGTGTGGCATTTGGATAAGCACTTAAGTAGCTTTCAACCTGGAATGGTTTTGTAAGCAGCTGCCGTGTTGAGAATCAGACAAAGGGATGAATCAGAACATGGATTAATCCACGTGTTTCTTGGTTGATTGTTTTTCAAATGAAACCACAGTACAGATGGTGTAATGGTTTTGCCGCTAGTGTCACCAGTCACGGGTACAAAATTACTAAAGGAAAATGGCAGCAGACCTGCAACATAATTCTTGGTAACTGGACCTGAGTTAGCACGTAAAGTTTTCGGGAAGATGAAGGTTTGTTGTTGTCAAAAACGGCCTATTCAATGCTTCCGAGCTACCAAAGAGGATTGGCGAACAATAAAGAAAAGGAATATAGAGCCCGAAGGTGTTTAAAATCCGAAAATTCAGTTATAGGCATTGGTCCACCTGAAAGCATGATGGCGTTTGGTGAGACCATAGTATGAATGGGCACAATTGTTAGTCGGCTTTGCCGGTGGGAATGAGCGCACAACCACTAAACGAAAGAGAAAAGGCCAAAGGAGGCACTGCTAAAAGTTGCCAAAGAAGTAGGGAGACAAAATTCTAAGCTAAGTATTTCCCGTGGTGAGAAGAAGAGAGGTTCGTTCAGGAACTGGAATTCTGACTCATGTTCGCAAGTCTCCTATAGTCCAGCGTTTGCTCGTGCCAAATTTCTTAAGAAGAAGAAAGATCCGAAAAGAAGGATGGTGTGGTCGCCTCTACTTAGTGGACTTTAGCACCTTGAACGCATTTATTTGATGACTTTCAATGAAAAGCGTTAGGTAAAGGAGAACGGGGTCATGCCCATCTCGGTAACTTGGGGTTTGTCAGCGTGTGGGGGTCAGGACATATCTATGATCAACTAAGCAAGGCAATGAGGGAAATGGTTGGTCAAGCTCATCTTTATCTAAATAACATAGGGACCAGTGACGGGGAGATGAATGAGACAACATCCATTCAAAGCATTCACCCGCTTCAGAAATGCAAGGAAGCTCTCGAGGTAAACTAATGCCAGCAAATGGATGATATCTAGCACAGTATTCGAAAGAAACACGCCAATCTTCTCTCCGAAGTGAGTCCGCGGGGTAGAAGCGCTCAGTCAGCAGAATGGCGTGAAAAGATGGCAAGACGACACAAGCATACAATGCCAATCCGCCTGTTTTCCTGCGAAGTGAGCATTTTTGGACAGCGGTATACCGACTGATAGCCATCACTCTGTCGATTGTATCCGAGTGTGCTGTTCCACTGGCAGTCGGCAACTGGGATCTTTTATCACACGTCAACTATTCGAGTGCCGGAATATTATTTTAGTCACTTAACCGGCTGACGCACACGAAAATACAGATAAGTATCAGAAGAGATTTCAGCAAAGTTGTTGCCAGCCTTTGGGTAGGGTCCGTGTAATGAAAAACAACGGATGTTAGTGCGCCCACGGGCTGCTTTGTCCTGGGCTTCGACCCCGGTTTTATTTGTTCTTTGAAGTATCCGAGGGCTGGGTCCTATTGGCCACCGGCAGAAAAGAGCTGGTAATGTGAGGTGGGTTGGAAGGGTAAGGAGGTAAGATGAGCTTACGGGATAACTGGGAAGATGTTCAATTTGCAGTCAGATTTTGCTTAAATAGGATGGGTTCGTGCAGAATGACAGAGGCAGTTTGGTGTCTCGATGGAAGATTACCTAATAATTTCACCCATTATGCATTCGCTGTTTGAAACACTAGTTTGCTTTGAAGAAACAGCTGTAACTTGCGCTTCCTCAGAGGAATCGTCTGTATTTGATGTTTTTCTTGGCGGTGATAACCGGTTGGATATTAAGACTACCCAGATCAAAACAAAGAGCACTAAAAGCCAGCGGTTATATGGCCATCTGTGGCGTCATTACACCTGCTGGGGTTTAAGATTCCGTTAGAATGGGAGGGTAATAGGAGTGTCGAAGACTCTTGTGTGCTGTTGTATTTGCCATGGACATGCGTTTCGGGTCTATTTTTCCAGGGGAGTCATAAAAGACATCATTACTTTTAATTGCTCGGTTTGACACTTTTTATTACGGTTTTTTACATATGAAAGGTCTCGTTCTGAGACATCTTCTGATATAAGCAAATGGCTTGCTAAAGGTTTTTGTGCAGGTGGGCAGTCCGAAAACCGCACCGCTGAACGTGATTCTTGCGATAAATGGCGGCCCATTGTTGCTTGGCTTCGCAATCAGCCAGAATGTTGTGACTGCCGTGAGGACGTTTAGTTTTGAGCCTGTGTTACAGAAAAGTAATCCCAAACCATGGCATTCGATCTGGATCATCGTTATCTTCTGAGCGGCATTCGGAAACGTTTGCCGTGACCACTAAATGGCTCGGATGTCCACGGAAGTCAAAAGAAATGGATTTTGAGGGAGATATTTCAAGAAATCAACCTCTGGCCTCATTGCAGCTACCCGGCCCTTAAGCATGTCTTACTCGTCAATCCCCTGAAACACCACAGGTTTTGGTTTTTCCACTAACTTAGATTCGATGGCCTTCGAGCCCCAACACAAAGGCAGACTGAACATTTCCAAGCCTGAACTGGGGTGTCTATTCTACTTTACTTAGTGATTACAATGAAATTGTACTTGGGTAAAAATCACCGTAGTATCGGCAATTTACGAATCATAGAGAACAGTACTCCAAAGGCACAGGTAGCTAAGCGGCTGCCCACGCAAAGCGTCACAATGACTAGTTTTCGAAATTTAGTGCCTGGATATGGAGCGCAGTTGCGAGGTATATCATCACATGTGTGGCCAAGTGGAATGACCAGCGTTATTTTACTGTTTCAAAAGAGATGGATATGGCGATCGGAGAATTCTCCGAATCAATCCCAGAACAAATCTCGAGGATTAATTACCTAGCTATTCATCACTGTTTTGCGAAAGTGCACGAACACAGAAGGTAACTGGAAGCCACAGGAAGTTGACTCAGGTCTAGACAATGTGACAACCGTCTAACCATACTGAATCCCAAATTTGAAACAAGATGGATGATGAAGAATTATGAAGTTGAGCCATGTACAATCCAATAATATGCAAACCTCATGCAAAATGGAGATTCTATCTCACTGCTAGGATGCATGTTGCAGGTCACTAGAGCATCAAACATTGAAGGTCAAAGTTTTGCTGCTCCACTGGACAACCAAAGCATTGGACACATGGATGCATGTCAGCAGTCAAACAGATTCTTTATTCGTGATAGTAGTGCCACAAGTCCTGTTATGGTCCTGTCTTTGAAAGACTTTCTTGGAACAGAATTCAAGGAGATGGTATTCACCATGCAAGATTTGTTGAAACGATGGTCGAAAATTGTGAAGAACAAGCAGGCTTTGACGATACAAGACTCTTAGACAACAATAACGCAGCCTTTTTGTTTGTGTATAATCCAAGCGAATTTGCAGACAGAAATGTGTGGTGACACGACCGAAAGAGAATCTCGTGAGATAAAAATCCAAAGCATTATTGGATTTCCACAAAAAAAGTGCTCAGGTTTGACGCGGAAGCCATAAACCCCCTAACATTCACAAACAAGATCATTTCGGGGACACGATCCCACCAGGCCACTAGGAGAAACAAAAAGACAATGCTGCGCAACCAAATGTTCCGGAGGGAGTAATAAAGCTTCAAACAGCTGTGTTTGCAGAACCTCTCATATAAATTTCGAACAGGCATTTCAAAGCAAACAAGTCACGTATGGACTGGTAAATATCGAGGATCGCTATTAGGAGCACGGGCAACAAAAATGCTGATACTTCATGCCTGCTAATCAGGTGCGGGTTACTTAAAAGCATTAAAATATATTATGCGTGGGCGTTGTGCGGCACTTGCAAGTGTACCACTTGGTTTATGCACGGCTAATATCAGCGTCGTATACGAATTCAAACGAGAGTTGCTATAATTCATTTAAATGATAAGAGTCCAGGGCCTCTGCTGTGGGGTTCGAATGACCAAACCAACTTTTTCCCTTGGAAAAACCAAATATAAAAGCACGTGTGGCCCAAATTTTCAAATTCAACTTTGATGTTATTTCGGTTTACTCTGGTTTCTTTCCTGGCTCCGTGTTTTATGCCCTGCTCTAATATGTCCTTCTAGCGCCCTGATGGGATTGTACTACGAAACTACAAACGCACGAATTTCATTTAGACACTGTTAAATGATCCGCACGAGATAGCACCAGGTGGACAACTCAAATGATCAGCTGCCCAAAATCTCCGTTTTGCTTGGAATGAATACCTGTGACATAATGGACCGGATTCCAAACCCCGGATATTCTCAGATTTTGGGCCCTATCATTTCTGTTCTCTTACACAGCTTACTTATCATACCCATGAAGTACGTATGTTGTTACGCCCGTTGTGTTTTACCGTAATCACTTCAACCTGCGGGACGAGAACTCTACTGGATCCAGCTACCTAATTACCATTAAGTGCTATCCCCGCAGTTTCCAGAATCGTGGGTAGATTGATTAAGGGAAAACCTACTAATAACCTGCTCAGCGGCAACCTCATTAACGCAGGTCGGCATGGATTTCTGAAAACCGGTCATGCGCAAACTGTACCGTTGATTTTTTGCATGCTAAGATCAGGACCGCAAATGATGCGGAGAAATGGTATGTTTTGGGTCTTTCTTCGGGAATCTCATACTTGTTTGCTGTCGGAAATCAAGTCTAACCGTCGCACTAGTCCTTTTTACTTCTGGCTTGCATTTTACCTGACCGGAAGTGGTCAGGTATCGGCTGTTGACAGTTTAATTTTCAAATCCTGGCTCACAAACAGATTGTATTGTATTGCATAGACTTTTGCGTACACTAAATAATATGGAATTCTAGTCAGACCTCTTTTTCTATTATCTCCGGGCCTTTTCCTTTCCTAAAATTCATCTGTTTCACCTTGTTCAACTTAAATCCCGCTGTTCCTTTGCAGACAGCAGTAAACACAAATAGAATGACGCCGTATTCCATAATCCTTTACATCTTTTCCTCTTCCTGTGTAACTGCTCCGTTCCCAAATGAGTTGAAAAGCTGCCAGCTAGACCACAGACTAGTCGCCAAGCATAATCACATTGCATTAGCCCCCTTTGATTGCCATTAATTTATCCTCCACGAAGACAAACGCGATACCATACCAAGCAATCTGGGATCAATTCCATCGGTGGAAAACAACAGGGTCCGTCAGTTTTGAAGGGCGGTAAGATCTAACGGGGTCTTCCCTTTTCTTGTCTGTTTTATTCCAGATTATCCGCTCAAGTATCCGCCAGCATGGCGGCTCAAATTCAAAACGTCTCCGCCTCAAATTTTGTCGTTGCCTAACTGTATTCATTTACTATGCCGTTGCTTGGTCCACCACCTAAATCGCATCAACAAGGAGTAGACGTTCAAATGTGACCCAGATGAACCCAAACAAAAGATTAATTTTAATTTTCCGCATCACAAAACCAATTCATCGACACCGGATTCTCGTACTCCAATTCGCAAATGATCACAATATCATCATGGTCAACTGGATAAAATATGCATGCCCATGTTGGCCTCTCTGTTTCCTACCCCAGCCTGACCATGCGAGTTAGTCACACCCACGGGTTATCCCCTCACTCTTAATCGGCTCGCAAAAAGGTAGGCAAACCTGATGACGAAATTTTATCAAACGTTCAATCAAAATCATTTCCCCACACTTTCTACCTGTTATTATATGCATTCTTCATATAGCTTTATCTTCTGCCCGCGGCACATCCGAACCTTATCCACAAACTTACCCTTTTATAATCTTCGTCCTTGCCTTTGGGTCAGTTCATTTTTCAGCTCTCTTACAGAAAACTGAGTAATAGGCCATTTGACATTATTTCGTACGAACCGAGCTAACCCACTCTGCACATATGAACATAAGCATATGGCTGCCACGCCAGCTGAATCGGTGATTTTTAGTTTTTTATACTCACTTTTTTCTATCCTTTCAATCCGATTCCTTGTGTTATATACTTTCACTCAGAAATTGTTTGCGTATTATTCTTAGCTTTTTCGCCGGTCTGATTTATTTGTATCCACCACCATTCACTTACTTGGCTCCAAATGAGCCAAAACTTCTAGGGCCTCTCCTACAGACCGTAGCCTTCGGACTGAAGGTTCCGCACCCGATGCGAATCTCTATTTACTTTTTGCCATTCTGCCAACACATTTTTGTGTTCCAAACATTTGCTTCTCCAACAACTGAAAGAATGGTTTTGTCTCGTTGATTTCGTCGTACCATGCGATCATGCAACCGTATGCTTCTCGGCATACTCTGAGAAATATAATGCCGTTGCAATCACAATAGTGAGCACATAGGAGAGGCATGATCTGACCAGGAGTAAAACATGTCGGGGAGTGGATAAGGTATTGTTTGTACGCAGATGGCGGAGCGGTTTCTTTCAGAGTGAGGTCCAAGACCTCACCAATGGCGTTGGCTAGGCTAATTGATCTGTTAATGCCTTTCCTAAAAATGAACTTAATCTCCACCTTCTTCCGGCATTTGGGAGAAAACTCACCGTAGGCACAACGTTGGAGTAAGCAAGCGCAAGAAATCGTCACTGTATACCCAGAATTTTAGGAATACCATGATGGAATAGCTCGGGACACGTAAAATCTTGGGTATATGCATCGGAAGCCTGAAGAAACTGCATCCGCCGGCCCAAACATGCAGTTTATGGTATTCGTTGGAGGTGGGGTCAAAATTAAGAGCGGCATAAAATCGGGTTGGAGGTGCGGACGTATCAAATTTATGAGCTAAAAGCATCTGCAGCAGTGAGAAGAAACGTTATGGGAGTACCTTGGTCATCATTTAGGGACCAGAAGACTGGATATCGTGCCTTCTATACTTCGTATAACCTGGGAACAATCCGAAGTCTGGTGAGAACGGCCAGCTCCTTAGTTATCCTGTCCCGTTTGAATTTTGACTTCTATAGGATTTGCATAGTTACGAAGTATTCTGTGTCTTTTATAGGACCCATTATATAGAGTCTTACCAACAGGCGCGATATCTCTTCAAAAGGATGCCTAGCGTGCATGGGAAGGAGTTGTATTCTATTGCATAAAGCTCTGATTCTTGGGGCAATTTTTCTCCGAGCCTCTTATTCAAGGTATCCGCAAACGGTTCGTGTTTCAGGTTAACTATTTTGGATTGGAGAAGGACGGTCACGGGGTCAAATTTGGTGCTACGAATGACCTGTCTATTCTTGACCCTGGGAAGTCGGATGGCCGTCTGGCACTGAGGACAAAACTCATAATCATCTAGTCAATTTTGCCTCGCGCTATCAACAAACAAGTAGTACGGACTCTTCCGTTAACCAGTTTGATCATTAATTCACACCAGAAAACTAGGCGAGCTCGCTTCTGATCCCTTTGTTAAAACATTGGGTTCTGTCCCTCTCTCGCCCGCTGCCCTTCAACTCTCTTCTTAGACCCGTGTACGGCGTGAAAACTCTCTCCAGTGAGTTGGGTTTTGCACAACCAAGAAATTCTGGAATTTCTCGATGACTAAAACTTGCATTTCTGCAGTTTACTGGAGCCGTCACGATGCCACCTTCACGAACATTTAAGACCTCTGCAAGATTCCAGTACTTTAGCAGCATACACTAATACAATGGCCTGCAGCAGAGGCGTAGATTTTAGATGCTAAGTCCCAAGCTAGGCCCCTGAGGACGGTTGAGTATAGCCGATCAGGTCATGTAGCCCTGGCTAATTTGAATACGGCAACATTCCTCTCGCCTCGCCCCTTAATCTTAACGGGCTTCTACCGCTAACTTTCAAACAAAAAGGTCGACGACCACGGAGGGATATTAAAAACATCGGACACCTGCTTCCACCGAGCGGCCACAAGGGCCGTAAGGAGAAATGATAAGATTTACTTACATAAATTCTGCATGCAAAGGGAATAAGTGGCCGGAATTATGATTCAGAGTCTGAAAGGTGGACGTCACAGTATTCACCGAAACCTGACTGCAGCCTTGGGAGACTGACGATGAGCTATCGCCGCGAGAGTATTCATTAATTAAAATGATGAATTAAAGGTGATACACTGGTTTTGGTAGCAAGAACTTGTGCCATAGACGAAGGTTACAAATTTTCCAAACCAAACGTCTAGTAGCCAGATGCAATTACCACAGCGGAAGGCCCTAGGATTTTGGGTGGGATTGCGCACTAAGGCCCGATGTCGACTAAAGCAAGGGATGTGGACTATCTAGTTTGTTTTTGTAAAGACTATAGAATTCTGCTGCTAACAGGGCTAATAATGCTCCCACGGTTGAGCGGACCCGTGAGGCCGCTTCAGAGGGCACATTTGGGTAAAATGTTGGTGCACGCAAGAGGGATGGTTTGATAGGTTACTTAGGCTACTCGATGGAGTATTGTCCAAACATCATCTTTGCTCGGCATGGTGATGACGAATACATCGAAAGGCTTAGGGAACCTTGGGTTGCGGGATTAACTAGGTTAGGTGACCCTGCCGTAATTGGTGTCAATTGATTTCTCACATGGTGATGGCCGCGAATGGGCACGGAGAGAGAGGAATGAAGAGTGTGGGCTTCCAAACTTGGGTATTCGAACCCGGTGAGAAGCAGAAAAGGGAAGCAAATACTTAGATTGACGGTGTGCTCATTAAGAGAGACCTATTTGAAACAGCAGATGACTGCACCACTCCGGAAGCCGAAGATGGATGGACCATCACTGCAATGGAGAAGTGACACCCCAAAAGCCAAAAACGAAAGCAAAACGCTTTCATTAGATATAACCTAGATACGGAAACCACCCGATGGACCAAGTGCGGAGAGGGAAGTTATCACTCATCCAACAATAAAGCAGAAATGCCTGCCAGAAGCGCATACTTAGGGCGGCCTAAAGCAACCCCAAGACAAACTACAATTACGTGCAATCACAGGCAGCTTTAGCAACGGTCGTAAGTGGAACGGAAATGAAATTGAGGAATGAGATCTAAAAGTAGCCATGAGAAAGCCTAGTGCCTATGGAAGTTTTTCAAAAATGTACGAAATGGAGCGGGAAGAACAAGGACTAACATTGCAGAGTTGACAAACAGGCTCATCAATCAGAGGTGCTTAACAAACCAAAACCACCATGCGGGTCGAAATCAGGTGGGTCTGATCAGAGTCAAACGGGCATAGTAAAGCCGCTAGCAAAGGTCTTGTCATAGTCATCCGCCCAGGTTTCACCGCATAACTGGATGAAGAGAATCGCCCAGGGAACAGTTGACTTTGATGGTACTAACAGTATATGAAGGCTGGAGCTGAGAGAGTTTTGGCAGCCATAGAATGAATAACGTAACAATAAACGTTCTGGAAACCCATGAAAAGATCCTGCGCGGTAAGGCATTCAAACGCCTGATGACACAGGATCTGTTAACGGTGAATAAACTTACTTCATAACAGATTACCTTTTGTACAACTAAAATAGGTTTCTTGACGACGAAACAGGCAGAATCGAGAGGGGCAAACCTAAGAAAATCTGGTCTTTGAATCTAAAGTGCCTCTGATCCCGTGAATTGCGACTTTCTTGAAAAGAAGGCGAAGGCTTTGAATCCCATCGCAATAATGAGCAATCTGATAGTACGATGGCAAATGGATAGCCGTTTCAGCGTAAGATTCCAGGGATGAATATTGAAAGTAGGATTGTTTTACCGCCGGTTGCCGCAACGGTCCGTCTGAAGACCGCAGGTCTTCCAGATGTATATCAAATGCACCGCCGGCTGGTTAGAAAATTCAAGTCTGATGTTTGATGAGACATTAAAATATTGGGGAGGAAGATTAGTGTGGCTATTCAGGGGTATCTGGGTTGCGTTTTTTAAGGGCGGGTGAGTTGGAAATTTCCGCCACGCCTCCACAATTGCCAGGAGCTCATGAAAACAATTGTTAATTTCGTTAGCCACATAAGTCTATGGGGACATCAGGTTGCGAAAGAACGAATTCAGCAATCACGGGAGCCCCAGTATTAATGGCTTCAGACTTCAAACCTGTGTTGTGGTGTCAAAAAATGGTCAGAAATGCATGGTGTGCATTGAGCTAACTGAGAAGGACTGTTGGATCGAGATACCCGAGTGATATTCTAAGGCTTTTCGATGCGTTTCTCTGGCCTTATTTAGAATACTATGTCCCGGCTTGGAGTCTGTATCCGGTGAGATATCAAAATAACACAACAGGTCCTGTGCGTTTGTACTTTCTGGTTGGGACAGTCGAGACACATGGAAAACGTACAAATGCTAAGAACACTTCGCTTGCGCACGCTTGAGGGACGCAGAAGAGGGACGGCCTAGTGCAGAACATGGAGATTTTCAGGGGGCTGGCCGAATTACGGGGAAAAATGGGACTCGCCTTCGAGCAAGAAGAATGAAACACGAGGGCGAAAGGGGAAGACGATTGTCACACAGCGGGAAACACAAGATTGAGAAGCAAGTCGTCTAAAATGCGGTGGATGAACAGAACAAGAAACTGGAGGAAAGTCCGGGAGGATTTACGTGCGATAGTTCAGTAGAAGGCTGGGCAATGCATGGAGGTCAGTATTTGGGCAAGACGATGTGTGAATTGCAAAGAAGGATCATGAAAGCTGAGAGCAGTTTCTTAGACACCCTTCCAGGTTTTCCGGCAGTTTACGCCGACTCATAACTAGGTTATCTCTCAGCAGTGCCTGTTCACTTTCTTCCAGGAGCACAGTTCCTGCCAGTTCTGTTACGCCACTTCCAGTCTGGGAAGTCACTAAGTCTAGTACGAATGGTTTGCGGTCCTACCTCTACTTTGAGAATTGCTGTAAATATTGAGGCAACCTTCTTCTCTGAATGACACTGACTGTTAGGCGGCGGCATATCCAGAGCTGGAACGAGAAGTTTCGGGGGTGAACACAAAACCTATCCTTTGGACTTGATACTGCACCTTTCGGAAACGTTTGCAGCACTGAAAGCCACGGACACCCGCCGATAATACACAGCTTTGGACGCCTGAGTGGCTGGAAGGCAAATTTTCTTTCTGTACCCGCTGAAATGAACTGAAAGGGTTTCGTGCAGCTGGCTTATTGGGGTTGCTGACATGTTTAGTTCTATTTCTTTTCAGCTGGCCCCGAATACCTGTAAAAGACCGATCAACCCATTGCTTCAACTTGATTCATTCAGCGGAGGAATGAAAGACAAGGACAGGTTGAGTGTCCAATCGTCGTGAAACACAGTAGGACTGCGATATAAGAAGGGACAGCGTGACCGAACCGATGGCTATAAAAGCCGAGGAATTAAAGGAGGCAGAATTTTATCAAGAGCCCCAGTGAGCGTCGGCTGTCACAGAAACAAAATCAATGTGATGGTGTTGTAGATACGAGCCACAATTTTAATGTGTTTTGGGGGCACGACAACGGATACCTTCTCTCAGTCTGTCGCGCGTCAATCAAACTGCCCTTGCAAGTGCGGGCTGCACGCCGCCCTCTCCGTTTTCTCGCGGAATTGGGTATCACTATACGCCAGTTTATTCGGCGAAAATGCTTATGCTAATGTTTCATATCCTTTAAAGATTCTTCAATTTATGTATCACAATGATATCCTAACTTCGTGTAGCGAATAGGGCTTTTGCGAGTGGTTTTGTTATAGTAATTTTTGTAGTTCACTGGTGCAAGGCAAAAACAATCATATGCTATCCCATAATAACATAGCATTGTGAGCTAAATGCCAATGTTGTTGGTTTGCGATACTACATACCACTAGGAATTCAAGTGAAAAACCATTAGGTGACTATGTCAGCTGACTGTTGAAGTTTTTCCAGGCATTTTACTGGTAGGATCGAGGGACAGGGGGGAACACTAGACCCCGTCACCCTTTTGGTGGAGATGCCGGGCAGGACGATCAAGGAGGAAGAAGTGCGGGACAGCCTAACAAAAATGGACACGTCAAAGGCAGCGGGGCCTGATGGAATCCACCCAGTGATAGTAAAGCCGCTGGCGGAGGTCCTGGTGAAACCTTGCACCCAACTCTTTAATGCATCGCTGGATGAATGGCGGCTCCCCGCGGACTGGGCGTCGACCGTCATATCGGTGAACAAAGGCGGGGACAGAGACAACTGTAGTGGCTATAGATCGGTGAGTTTGACAGTCATCATGCTGAAAACTCTTGAAAGAGTCCTTCGCGACAGGATAATCGACCACCTAGAGACTAACAAAATGATGATGATAGAGCAGCACTGATTTTGGCGCAAACGTTCCTGTCTCACCAACCTCAAGCTTCCTGGACGAAGTAACAGGTAGAATTGACGGGCGAAAGGGTAGAAGTCTGCTACCTGGACTTTCAGAAGGCCTTTGCTTCCGTGAACCACAGGCTTCTTGACCCGAAATTGAAGGCTTTCGGAGTGGACGCTAAGGTGAATAATTAGGTAGCACCAAGTCTAAAGGGCAGATCTTTCAGGGTGAGTCGAGGGGTGTCTATCGGACAGAGGATTGCTACACAGCGGGGTTCCTCAGGGGTCTGTCTTATGGCCACTGCTCCTCCTTATTTATGTCAACGACATAGCTGATGCGTTAGAAAATCCGTGTCTCATGTTTGCCGACGGCATCAAACTGTTAGGGACAGCAAACAGTGAGGCTATGCAGATGGATCTGGATAAGGTTTACCAGTGATCGGTAAGCTGGGATCTTCCGTTGAACTTGGACGAATGTCAGCGGCTCTTGGAAGGAGAAGCAATTTCCTCTCACCGCACGGGTCCACCTGGGCATCAGGTCGCGATGAAACAGCAAGAGACCTCGGGATAGTCGTGACTGCACACTTCGAACCTAGTCTGCAATGTCAGAAGGCAACCAAGAAGGCATGTGGTGCCATACACCAACTTAAGTGGACCGTAGGATCTAGGAAGCCTTACGTTCTTCTGCCACTGTCCAAGGCCTTTGTCAAACCGCACTTGGCATACTGTGTCCAGGCATGGAGACCATGTTTGGCGAGAGATAGTAAAATGCTGGAACATGTTCGACCTGTTTTTACACGGTGGTTTGGGTATTTGAGCAGAGGCTGGGGCGCTTGGCTTGTACTCTCTGGAAAGACTTAGGGAAAGAGGTGACTTAATACAGACCTTCAAGATCATTAAGAGTCTGACCGAGATACGGGGTCATCGGGGAGCTCTAATTTAGATGAGGAGGAATGATACACTAAGAGGGAACGGTAAAACAATCGTGCAAGAACAGGTAACCACCGGGTTTAGGACCAAATCGTTTTCCACACGAGTGGTGAATAGCTGGAATAAGTTATGCGGGGAAGTGGTCGACGTGGGGTCAGTGCGCGATTTCAAAGGGAGACTGGACAATGCATGGCTAGCTGTGTTTGAAGAGGACAGTGTGAATTGTGGTGTTCAGGAGATGATCGAGGGGAAAACATCTCATTAATTGTTTCCTCCCATGTAAGAACTGAAGAGGGTTTTCCACCCTTCTGCTGTCGAAGCATCGTCAGATCCAAGGAGCTCTCGGTGCAAGAACCTGGACTACCAGGCATTTCGCTGTATAGTCCTGTAATCTAACTGGAACTAGAACACCAACCAAGTGGTCCTAACCGCTTGAGCGATTAAGTGGAAATTCTCACTCGGTTCTAAAACCATACAGCAGTTGTCTTATGGTTATGCACATAATCATGAACCGGGCAAATCGTTTGTCAGTGGTTGTCATATCAAATATTTGATGGTAAACCTGCACGAATGTACCACTCAGGTGTCACTCAAACACCAACAGGTTAATTTGTAAATGTAACGTAAGTTACATCATGGCCATCGAGCGTGTAATGTTCATAGCTAACGTTGCTCTTGCAACGCCTTGGTACCTAATAAGGGCGATGTCGGGCAAAGGAACAAGCGACACTCATACAATTAACTGGAGAGACTGTATTTGACGCTCACGTTGAAGTGGTCCGTGGGGATGTATGGTTGCCTGAAAGTAGTTTTTTCCTTAGATGTTTTCCGGTTTGCACGGGCTCATTGCGTCGGCGCCTGTTTTTTGCCCAACAATAAAATGAATGAAGGCCTTAGCCGGGGCTGTCGCGCCCATGCATGTGGGGAGTTTTCAGCGTCCGTTGGCATCAGGTACCACGGCTCACGATCATACGACGTTTAGCACGCACGAACCCGACAACAACGTTTCGATCTACGTGGGTCAGTGCGATCCACAGCTCTGAACGGTAGCTTACCGCGATGAGTTCAGTCTGACTCAGTTCCCATCGGGCCAGAACATCATGTCGCTGTGCGACGAGAAGTCTGTCGACAATTCATGCTAGATAGGAATAAACGACTGCCCATGCGAGACTGGAGGAGCATGTCCCCGATATTCTTAGGCTGAGCCCACCGAAACAAGCTTCTGATGTAGTAATAGCCTCTACCACTTTGATGTTAAAACTTCTGCTCTTGCAAAAGGAAGTTCAAAGAACTTCATATAAGTCGTTCTTTCGCGTTGAAGGCTCCGATCGGGACTGAATTCGGCGATTACCATCGACAATCAGCTGTGCGGAACAAGCGGTCTTCCTGTTGGTGATCATGGGGAGGGGGGGTCGAGGGAAAGGCGAGCACGGACAAAAGTAAGACCTGAGTCATCATCATCATCATCATCGTTCAGCGTTAAACACCAAGGCAAGCCTCACTGACCGCTGCCTTTCCCCAGAGTTACACGTTTATATAAAAAGAGTGAATATCAAAGGGGAACAGGGAGTGCACCTA